>JAUZTA010000024.1:3785126-3801447 GCA_034780835.1 Ctenochaetus striatus
ACTGGACAAATTAGACCACAAACTTATGAAAAAGTGATGGCCATTTACATATGTCATCTATGCAAGCCATACAAAAAAATTACACTATTTGACTTTGTCTTCTGTACATATGTCATAACCTTTCTCATGTAACATGTGTCATGCTGTGGTAATAAAACACTCCTCAGAACTCAAATTAGATGCTGGTCATTATAAATGTTCATAGTTCCTGGAGAAGGAAATGCAGCTAATGACTCCGACCAAAGTGAGGAAGTCCACAATCAATCGATTAATGCTGATTTGTTGGTCAGCGAAAATAAACTGCACGCCAATATGAGGCTATTAAACCGTTAGCGGCATGATAGCATTAAGCTACTTCACTGCAGCAGGAAAAATGTATTCGATATGAGGTCAAAATCAATTACAAATATCAACTCCGGGTAATATTAACATTTGTTATCTCCCTGTCCATTCAGCATTCAGCAAGCCCATTGCATAAAAACCAAAGATTTCTGTGTATAATTTATTGTAGGTCTTTCTCTCTTATAATAACAGTTTTTACCGTACAGCAAAAGTCTGATATGTAACACAAAGAGCTTTCATCTTGATCAGACATTCATTTTTTAAGAATTCAATTTTAGATTTTAAGAAAAGCAGACAGTAGAATTTCATGAGCTCTTACTACTAACACTGCCTCACCACTCTCCTCTGCACAGCCTCCAACCACCTACACCACAAGCGACTGACTGCCCAGATCATAGCAAAGAGCTGGATCCTGTGTGTGCTCTATGTATGAATTTTATTTTCCATTCAAGGTGTTTTATTCATTTAGATTTTACCAGTAGGTGTACAAAGGTCTTTTTTTTTTGCTATGCATAGATACCTTAGCCAACTGACAAAAGAGAGGAAATGTTGAAAAAAATTCTAATAAATCTGTTCACTTTTTGTCTATTTTTAAGAAGCAGGAATGGTTCACAGCAGAAGGTAATTCAAGGCTGTCCTTGGGCATGACAGATCCTGTTATGCTATGAAAATTCTTTCAATGCAAAGTCAAGTTTCAAGTAGTTTTCTTGCCTCTTTGAGCGAGACCTGATTCATGAGCTGAAATACTAGAAACTATGAGCGCTGCACTAACTGTCGTACATGGCTAATTTCTGCTTGGGGGAGCAGGCTAATTTTTGGCATTCACTGCTGGACCTGACTGCTGAACTGAAGGGCGAGTTTGAACTGTCAAAGAGCAGCGTACAAGGACAGTGATTTATTCATGTGCTTGTCCCAGAGTGCTATGACAACAGTTCAGAAGACATTTTCAGTCCATGTGAGACACATAAAACATGAAAATTGTTACAGCTCGATGATTTTAACCTTGTTCCAGCGCACATGGGAGCAAATAAAATTGTATTCACCTGTTGTTTCATTGACCTTTACAGCACATTTTCTACAGTATTTCAAATTCTATAACATGCTTATGCGTTTGACAGTGAGATCGACTATTCCCAGAGTTCTTCTGTGAACTATTAATTGCCCTACAGGGTGTCAACCTTTTTCAATGAGTGTCCTCTTAAAACCACCACAAAGTCTGGATTTGTCACTAAATGCCTTTTGAAACATATATTGACAAAGAAATGATTACAAATACATCTTGTCTTTTGAAGTAAGTTTGTCGCGCTGCAGTAAGAATTAAAAGGAACGTACTGTTAACTGTACACAGAGCACATGACAACTTTAACCCTCAACCGGTTGAACCCAATTTATTCATTAAATGTGGCTAATTCTTGCCCTCCACGCTGCGTTATTTTCATTGATGTATGTGCTGGGAGTCGCATACATTCAGGAACAAGAGAAATTGATTGATTATGTTCGTCTCACACACTCTTTTCGCAGAGCCACCATATTAACTCTCATGAATCTGGCTTGGTACATGTGCATGGCATGACTCATACTCCCCGTCTACGCGCTCAAAACAGGAAGCTGAAGAAGGTTCTCCAAAGCTGTCTGACATTCATTAGATTTCTCTGAATGAAGTGAGTTACAGAATGTAAAAAGAGTGACGCTAATTGGAAAAACACAAACCCGTTACTGGGAGTTAATAAGCACATGTGCGTTACATATGATCAGATTTTTCATTTATGACAACTGTATATAGAATTTTTGACATATGACACATCAGAATGCACATAATACACTCGAACGCAATAAAACGCCTCCTCTTCCCCTGATCATTACGTCTGTGTGTGTATAGACAGCAGAGGCCCACAGTCATTCCCCAACACCTTCACCTATAACATCCTTTTCACAACCCAAACAAGCAGCTGCCCGCTTTATAGTCAGGAACCCATAATGCACTGGGAGCCCCTGTGCATGCCTGGTGTTGGGATTTAATTGGATATTAGTATCCAGCAGTGTCTGAATTAATCAAATCATTTCCATCCATTAATTTAGTGGAGGAACATACAATTAAAGCCTTATTAGTGTGCTCTCAGGAGTATGCCTTTTCATCCCTCTGCAGAACATTGAGAGTTGGCCGGAGTCCAGTGCAAAGCCTTCTCCCCGCTTGAATCTGGTACTTCCTTGCGATGGGCACTCTGTTGATCTACAGCAACTGGCTGCAAGCTTAAAGCAGGGGAAAAGTCAGCCTTGTGTAAGGTGCTACTTCTTCTATGGCTGACGGAAGAGTTAAAAATGTCTTGTGAGGGTTTATCTGAATGAAAAAAGCTGCATTGTAGGCTTCTATTTTGAGTCTTTACCATTTGTCAGATTATGAAATTATTAGGTCAGGGACCTGACAAGTTTTAGAGTAATTCTATTTGGTTAAACATTACTGTGAAAACGAGCACAAAAATGCCCTAAATAGGGTGAAAAGCGATTTGGAGATTTAGGCAGGGAGCAAACATAATCCAGCACACTAATGTAGGTCACTTAATGGAAATTTACATATTTATATATTTCATACAAAGCAGATTTCTTTCATAGCAAACTTCAAATTAAAGAGCTTTTCAAATATTCTCCAAGAGAATAAATGCAGGAATTAAACTGTTTTTGTTACTCAAAAAAAAAAAAACAGGAAAGAAAGAAAATCTGAGCAACTAAACCACCAATCACATACAATGCACCATTCTAACCGCCTAGTTTGTCAAAGCATCAAGTTTAAATCAAACATCACATTAATACAACCATTCTGGTTAGCGCAACTCGTTTTTTTTTTTTCCTGTCTCCCTCCTCTGTTGTGAATCTGAGTTAAAATGTTTTTGCACAAAGTAATCCAGACTGCTCAGATGAGCAGCCATTTTTAATTAAAACCATTTACAGAGGAAACCAAAGTGAGAAAAAAAAGAGCCAAGGGATTTTACACTCTGTCATCCAAGGCTTCAGCGGATCAAAGAGTTTTAGTTGTGCTTTTTAATGGTTACGTAACATTTCTGCCTATGAAATATTGGGCCCCGGTGCCGCCGTGCAGTCAGTCCAGAGCCTGACAGTACCAGCGATTGCCTGGAGTGCACTTTCAGATTTCAGGCAGGATACAATAAGCCTATGTTTATGTCTAAGTATAGCTGTCAATCAATACAATACTACTGGTGTAAAAAGACACTGAAAGGAGGCAGAAACCACTGAAAAATGTTAGATTCTTGAATTCTACCTAAGACATTTCTGCATGTATGTATGCACATGTGTGTGTATATGCATTATTTGTATGCATGTATGTATATGTGTGTTTGTGTCTGTCTGTTTCCCTGCCTGCCTGGCCGGCTGCCATGTGGCCCACATCTTACTGTCATCCTGTCTGACATTCGGGCTAAGCTGGATCTCATTAGGACCAAGGTGGCAGTGATCCCGTCAACATCGCTTTGCCTCCTGCCATATGGGTCGCCTCCAAGGTAACGTGGCTGTATCAGTGTCCTCAGAGCTGCAAGCCTTGTTATGGCACATGTGCACACACAGACGGAGTATCTACTCTCTAGATGATTGTGTACTGTACACATGAAGCTGAATAAACACGTCAAAAACAGGAGACATACAAAAAAATAGTGCTAAGATAATCAGACACATATATACGACATTATTAGCGTACAGGTTCACTACAGGAAATCTAGGAAATATTACAAAGACAATCAATGAGTAAAAAGTGAACTTTGAATCAGGAAAAACACTTCAGAATTGATGGCAAAATTACTCATATAATGCATATAAAGTTTGAGTCGCAACACTTGATACAGCGATTGATGACAGTAGAGGGTTTTTTAAATACTTTGCTGTAAAACAAAGGTATTATAAATGCATGTAAGCAAAAAAACACATCTTCAGCAATGTTTAACTCCGCCTTGGCAAGCCACTTTAAATCAGTTTGCAGTACATTAATACACAGTGATGAAACTGATAAACTGAATCTTTCCTGGTCCCTTCCACCCGTTATCTAAATGAAAATAGACAACTAAAAATGGGCAGAGCCATCAGTGAAATCTACAGGGATGGTTTCTCCAATATCCAATCAGGAAAACTTTTGATCTAATAAGTCTCTATTTTTACAATTCTGTGCAGCATCACTGCTCAGAGTCAGTCTGTAAGTATCATGGTCAAGTCACAGTCAAATGTTGGGAAGTAAAATTGGACACTACCATTGGAGCAGAAGCTCGAATGCTATAGTTCTCCTACAGCAAGCATGTGACTGTAGCCTTGCCAAGTGAACAGGAAGTAATTTATGACTTTATTTTGTGCTTCTTTGTGCACGCTCATAAAAAACTGATTTTATAACATCTCGCGCTGAAATAGATGATGGCTTTGTGTTTCCAAAGAACAGCAAGCAAAAGAATATGCTATTAAAATACTCAAAAAGTATATCACACCCAAATTCCACAAAACTTTCTCCTGATTTAATGTAAATAAATCACCTCACACTGTCATGTGAATGAATTTCTGTATTTTCAAGACTGTCACCATATGTTTTATCGTCTGTTTCATGACTTTGATTTTTACTGTTACTAGTCTTGTTGATGATAATTCACTTCCTTCAGCTTAACATGCAACTAGGACAGCAGAGTACACTGGAAGCAAAACAACTGTGTCAAAGTTGCACTTTGCCAGATTGGCGGCTGGGCTGTTATAGATTTCTTCCCTTTGGCCTGTTTGTTTTGTTTCAGCCCCCACCGTCACAAAATCAACTGTTTATTTTGTCAGTCTGGCAAAAAATAAAAAAAAATAATAAAAAAACACGTAATCAATCATTCATAATTTGTGACACTGCCAGTGGCCTAAGGCCCACAAAAACAGATATTTGCATTACACAAGATCTGAGTTGGACCTCCTGATAACAAACCAATAAATTTTGTTGCTGCACATACACACAGGCCCCTGATAAGAGGTAAACTTTGCCTCTGTGTTACAGCAGAATACAAGGCAGTGCTAACAGAGATGATGTTGTGATCACATGCTACTATAACAATGACCCGGACCCCTTCCTTTAATTCCTGTTCCCCCAGCCAGCATCCCGCTGCCTTTCCCAAGCCCTGCTGTTGTTATTATTTTTGCGCTAATCAAAGCAAACGCCCTAAATCCCTTGTGGAGTGTGAGCCTGACTGTAACTGGCCCTCCATTTATCTGATCCTCCAAATAGACACACTGCTATACAGGTATACTGATCAAAAAGAAAACACTATTTAAGAAAGTTTAAAACTGTTTCTCACTGTTGAGCTAAACCAGCATAATACTTGTAAATTTTTTTGCTGTGAACCTGTTAACTGCCGGATACACTAAAAGTTACTCAGATTACTTTGAGGGGTCTTTCTCATCCTTACCTGTCTGTGATGCAGTTCTGACCCGGGTATCCCTCTCCTCTGGATGACAGTGACCCCTGTGACATGCCTGGCCGCGATTTCCACGACTCCATTAACGCCGTTACGGGCGAAATTAGATTCAACAAAGGGTTAGACTGGTCCCTCACATCATGCCGCGTGAAAGACATTGTTCCTTGCGCTCCAATCTGGTAATGGAATGAATGTCCACCGGAATTAACTCCAACAATGGCGGATGTGGGCATGCTGTTATTCTCTTGGTAATAGCTGCCATCAGTGGTCTCCTGCTTAACCCCTTTAGACAGGACATTGTTGGAGAACACATCGGGCTCATAGTTCCCATTCATAGAGACAGGGGGTCCTAAGATACCAGAAAGACTGTATTCATCAATGTTATTCCTCAGGGACAGATAGGTGGTCTCAGATGCAGGGAAGAGACCAAGAGATGGTGACTGCTCACTGTAGGGCTGCTGGTTCATACATCCCTCATTTTTGTTTGGCTCACTCTTAATCTGTGTGATGAAAGGTGTGCTACTCACACTACACTTGGAGCTGCCTAAACACATGCTCCTGAAGTCAGTTCCAGGCTCATTCTTAATGTACTTAACCATGCCCATCTGGTCTAAGCCGACATTGAACACCTCCCCGTCTACCATCTCTACTTTGGGGAATTCAAAGTTCTTAAAGTCCGTCTCCCTGGTCAGACCTGCTGCGTCCGGACTGTTGGTGTCATTTTGCACCAAGCCCAGTCCGCCAACAGGACTGGACACAGGGAACCCACCTGAGGAGGGGTTCTGTGGGCTGCTGACCGCCATGGCGCCCCCTGTGGCCGGACTGGAGATAGAGGGCCTTACTGTGTTGCAGTTGTTGGCAGTGCTGGTGCAGCCACCACCTGTGGGGCTAGACACTGATGATCTAATGTTACAGGTAGTGCTGCAGGACGGAGGCGATCTCACACTACTCATACTTTGAGGGCTGGACATGGGGGACCTCATGATATTGAGCGGGCTGGTGAGCGGCGGCGAGCCCACCGTGCTGGACTCTACGGGGCTACATGTGGCTGAATTCCTGCGCTTGATGTTGGCCAGAGTTGCGGCACAAGACGTCTGGCTGACAGGACTGCTGACGGACGAGCACACTGGTCCAAAGCACGTTGGAGGACTGGTGGTTGACGACACCATGTTGTTGCTCCCCCCAGGGCTGGAGATGGAGCTGGAGGTCTGGGGACTGCAGGACAGAGATGAGACCAGCGCTGAAGCTGAGCTAACAGGGGTCCCAGCGGTGCATTCTCTGGGAGTAATGCTAGGCGGCTGAAAACCAAATGGCTTTAATTTGGGGCTCTTTGTGGAACCACATTGGGTCTCCTCTAGAGACCGCCCACACACTGGATACATCTTCCCAGGGCTGGTACTGCCCCCGTGTTGGCTAAAGGCAAAGTCTGCCTCCCTGGCAGCATTCATATACAGGCCCATAGACTCAGCCACAGTCTTGGAAAGCTCCTTGGAGTCCATTTCCTGCTTATGACCATGGAGAGAGTTGTTGAAGTGTGGGAGAACAAATGGCTGGTTCTGGCCGAGCCGAAGCATTGGCTGCTCCTGCTTCTTTGTATTGTTGTCTTTGCAGTCAGTGGCCGGGCTTCCAGCAGGGCAGCTAACATTGACTATGTCCATCAGGATATCACTGTTGGTCAGACTTGAATCCTCTGTGCTGCAGGAGTGCTCCATGGCGCTGGGGACCTGCGACCATCTGTTCTCTGTATCACTTCCATCAAAGAAACTTTGGTATCTTTTCGTCTCCATTGCTGGCTCATTGATTCACCTGGTGAATGAGGAGAAGAAAATAAGAAAAAATGTGAATGTTTGTTAAAGTCAAGCTGCACATGAGGCAAGATGTAATAATAGAAGGACAGATGTATTAAGGTTATTTACCTTTAAGTTTAAATTAAAGATTTCACTTGAGACTACATTACATATATAGGCATATACTAGTGAGAGTTAATTCTATAATTCTAAATTAAAAATTTTTTATTCTTGAAAACCATTACAACAGTTAGTTTCACTCGATTAAAACTAATACGCAAAGAAATGTGGTGTTTATAAGGCTGAGTGAAATGAAGAAATAATTAATTCACAAAAACCAACAAAAGATTTCTCATATTCTGATATTATAATGACTTTTTTTAAATAATACCAAGACACACACAGAAATATTGCTGTGTAAACAAAAATCTGAATCTGAAAAAGTCAAAAACAAGTCTGTACAGTATTCTTTCTTTCACACAGATAAAGCTCCTTATCGCTGCCTACAGGATATGTACAGTCTGATAACTTGAAAAAAAAAACTGCATTGTAAGGGTTAACGTATCTACGTGACGTCGTCTGGGCTTTTCGTTTAAATTCCCACCTCTGCTGCGCTCCTATTGGACAGCTCGGCCAGAAATCCACCAGCTTTATGTGGCCATTCATGGATTGGCCCGAAAGCTGTCACTCAATAGTTATTGCTCTTGCAGCCACAACATAGCTGCGACACAACTTGAAATGTAGCTTTTGCGGCCAGGGCAACCTCGTTATGTGCAAAAGCAAGAAAAATATTGACAACGATCACACCTTCGATGAAACAGATTGCAATGAGAAGGCGTCGCTTTGCGTGATGTTTGAACGTTTATTTTGCATGCTGTGGTGCACACTTGAAGGGCTCACAGCTCTGAAGTAGCCAAAGACCGTTTTTTTTTTGTTTGATTGCTGCTCTAAAAGTTATTTTCACTGTTTAAAAGTCGATCAAATGACAGCTTTTGGGATGACAAGGTGGAGTGAGAGCAGAAGCAAGGAATTATAAATGATTTGGGTCATATTTAAGGAAAGAATTTGACATCGCTGGATATTTCTCAGCACTTCATGACAGGTGCGCACAAAGATATGAAAACCATTCATTTCAAAATAAATGCGGGTGTTTTTGCCTGCACATAAAGTAGTCTACATAAACTTCTTGGCGACTTTTTTTTCCATTATTGACCAAAAGACAGGGTTAACGGTCCCGGTTTAAAGTTATTAAATTTCTCTCCCACAGCAAATGAACCGGAGATGGAAGTATTCAGTTATCTGACTGAACACTGAGGAGTTTGCTTTCGTTATCATCCCAAACCCAGCGCGAAATTAGAAAAAGAGAGAGAAAAAAAAATTACAGAGCTCTGTCCTTCCTTACCTTAATTACGACATTCAGAGTTGTCAGGTGGCCGTGTTGCTGGGCAGCGATAATCCAGAGGACAAAAAAAGACACGCGAAGCAATAAAGTCAATAAATATCAACAAATGTGTTCTTGTCTACTCTTCCCAATACATAGTTTTCAGTTTGACAGCTAGACACACTGGAGAAGTCTACTGCGTATTATCACTAGTAATCCTCAACAGCGGGCGGCTGCTCCTGACAGGACGAACGACAGCGACGGGTCGGACGACAGCGGCAGATGATCTCACATTATGGCCGCAATTTTGCAGATTACCGAATTCGGGGCCCCGGATAAAAAGAGTATTAAAAACAAACGAAGGAGTCGGTCGGACTTGAAGTCAGAGCGACGTCATTCTGTGCACATGGACCCTCCTACTGCAACGAGTGCAACACAAACTCCGAGGGAGGAGGTGGAGGAGGAGGAGGAGGAGGAGGAGGAGGAGAAGGAGGCGAGGAGGGGGGGGTGGGCTGGAGAGGAGAGAGTGGAGGGGCTCAGCGCAGGTAGACAGAGCCGCCTGGAAATAGGGCACCGTGCTCCGTGTGGTGCTGTTCGAAAGAAACTCTCAAGAAGAAGCAGCGTCTTTTTTCCTCTTCTGTTTTTAAAATTGTATTATTTCCTCAGAGTTCGTTTTCTTTTTTAATTTGAGAGTGTTTAATCATTTCCCACTCTTCTATCATTGCGTTTCGCGCTGTATTTATATTCTCATCCCTTCTGGATCCACCTCTGAAAAAAAAAGGGGTTGAATTTATGGAGTTCGAGCGCATCCATGCACGCACGCGCGCGGACACTTTCGGTATTAAGCGATAGAGCACGAGCCTTTCTAACTTCTTAGTTTACATGGATGTTTTAAAAACCCCTAAAAATATGTGGTGAGGAGTGATTCTGCTGTGAGGAGTGAAATCAAGTCGGGCTGCAACACTATAAAGTCTGTCTCCACTAGGTGGAGCAATATTGCTGCTCGAAAAGCAAGTCTGAAAGTGGTCAAGATGTCACCAAGTTCACTCCATGTCAAACTGTCAAAATATTACTGAACGACTGTAATGAAGCAAAACTCAGAGTTTGTGTTCTCAAAACCGATTTAAATATTATTTTCACAAGAATTTCCTTTTGGTCAGCCAGACTTCAGGCTTGAGATGTCTTGGCTCATGAACAATCAACCACCATCACAAATCTACAAAAAGAAAAGAAAATGTCACAAATATCATAAAAAGGGCCTAATTACAGTAGGTGTAGGTTATAAAATTGAATAAGAAGACTTCAAATTTGTTGTTTTGAGTTCTTTCATCAAAAGTGATGTGTTGTTTAAAAGTCAGTTACAGTAACTAAAGCCAGTACAGTTAATTCAAAAGCTGTCAGAATTAGTCAAAGAGGTGTTCCATAACTTATATGTGATTAAATCAGTTTTTGCCTACTGATAATGTCCATTGTTGCACTCATGAGAAAGTTCAATGAGCCTGTTTCTTCTGTGACACTGACAGCAAAAATGACTGTGATTTTATCATTTGAATTAAGCTGATATTTACATTTTATGTGTGCACTTTGATTTTACTCCAGCAACAGCCAATGATCAGTTTAATCTCTGCAGTTGTCAATCAGTATAGACATTTTGTAGTGTCTCCTATGGCTGCACGGAAGTCTGTATGCAGGATTTAGACTCAATGGACGGAGCTCTATGCAGCCATCTGCATTTTCTCCCCATTGCTTGTCAGGGTTTCCCAAACAAGCCTGAAGCCTTTACCAGGCAAGGCAGCAGTTATTAGTCAAAGCCATCCAAGCAACACTGCCCACCTCCCTGATCTGCCTGTTAATCACCCATGAATGGGGACCTGCTCCAGAAAAAAAAAAAAAAAAAAGCAGTAGAATTGAGATATAACCAATGTTTCCCACCCCCCATTCATGCGGCTCCCACTTGTCCAGTGCACATAATGGGTGCCAGTCAAACACATCATGAGCAAATTTAGCTTTGCATCACAATTTTTTTTTTTTTTTTTTCCACAGTGACAGAGGCATAAGGATTTGCAGACTGACAGCAGAACACGGCTGATATGAAATCAGTAATGATTGCCTCGGTAGGAATTCAAGGCAGCTTCATTGAATCCCACCGAGCTTTAAAGTGTTTGTCGTTTTAGTCGAATGAATGATTATCACTCGAGGACTGAAAACACTGTATGTATGCAACAGAGTCTCACAGCATTTTGTGAAATTGTGACAAAATTTTTTTCCATGAAATACGTGTACATGGACCCAAATTTCCAATGTTTTCTGTGAGACTCAGCATGGCTATTTTTTTTATGCCTGACCGTGTTTTTATGATTGAATGAAGCACTACATTTATGAACCACGTTTGATTCACAGGGAGGCATTGAGGGAAAGTGTAGGACTCTAACACCAGAATCCAGGCTTCAAGTCCAGTCTGTGGTTTGGATTCAAGCAACAAAAGCACTTCTGTTTAGGTTATGGCACATTTCAGTTCATAAAATATTCACACGTTAACTGTTCGGGATTTACTTCCATTAAAGCAAAGACTGGAAATATGACTCAATTAAAAAAAAGTCTGCTCTGTCTGTCAAATCGTCAAATGAACTCACACATGGTTTTCTTATTTAGACGTCATGCTGACCGTCATGAAAAAACTGCATAACATACTGTATGTACATGCACACTAATTCTGTATATTAAATTTCATAAATCAAGATCTGCTGTGATTCAAGGTTGGTTTACATGTGCATCATATACACACAGGAGACAAAAATAGACATCTTTGATTGGTGGGGGGGAGTCCTTTCAGTTGACTGATTGCTATGATTAAGAGTGGGGCCTTCACTCTCCAGTCTCCAGTAGCTGAGAGGGTGAAAGGCACTACAGAGAGGTGCATGTTGCGCCTCACGGGGACAGGTGAATTGGAGCATGTTAACTCTGAAACAAAACACTCGTCAACTCAGCAGAAGACCCTGTCCCCATTGTGTGTAGTTAATACAGAGGAAGCTTTAATCAGGGAAGAAGTCCGTCACTAACATCCTCCCTCAGCTGCTTATTGTTCCAGTTTAGCAGTTATTCTCGAGGACTGTTCGCATCCAAAGTGATAACGTAGCTGTCTCAGAAGTGAGCAACTCATTGCCATTGCCTCCTCAGTCTTGTAACATTGATTTGACAGGTCAAAATGTTTTAGTGTTGACACTGAATCAGACGAGTCATTCTCACAACATGTTTTTGATTGTTACTGTGGCCCTTTTTATGTTGTTGTTGTTGTTCCCCGTTCCTCGTGCTTAGTCATGAATTCCTCTCTGGTGGAAATTTAGCAGATAGAACACAAGGACTACCTGCAATATCAGATTGTCTTTGGCCACAAGGGAGCAATAAAAAATAAGCTGTAAACACAAAATTTAGTGTGTTAGATTCAGGGGAATCCATTGGCAGAATATGGAAGAAATGAAAAATAATATTCATAGGAACAGGTCCTTTTCCACTAAGTCCACCATGTTGTGTCGCCATGTATTTACAGTGGCCTAGAATGGACAAACCAACCAAAGAGGGTCAACTCGGGAATATTCAGCTGACAACATTAGCAAAGCCTAATATTCACTTTTCTTCTAGCTTTGCTTTGATCTCCATCTTTCCGTTTAACTGCTAACTGTGTTCACCAGCTCAGTTGCTAAATGTCTCTGTCTGTTGAATGGTGTTGTTCAGGTGGCACATAGTGGGTTTAATAGAGTTTTGTCTTGAGCACAGCGAGAGTGAACCATTACCGTAATGTTACAGGTTGTAAAACCAAAACAATGAGCTGAAAGATGATTCAACTCTCTGAGGAGATGAGGTGAATTGTGGGGTTGGTGATAATTTTCTGTTAACAGGACACATTAGATTTTTTTTTTTTTTACACAGATCCACCCGAGCTGTCATCCTGAGAAACTGTTTTAAAAAGGAAAAGCCCTTCGAACAATAGCGTGCTGGTGACTGAACTGTCTATAACAGAATATCACAGACTAAATTCAACCATGTCCATAGCTGTCGGTAGTTCCTCACAGGATTGGACTGATTGGTTTCTTCCACTGTGTATCGGACACAAGTGCGTAGCTTGAAGCCCGCCCAGATTTGCTCAATTAAATGATCAAAAACCACCTTTATAAACATTTACCAACCTTCTGATCCGTCTGCATATAAAGAGATTGGTCGTATGATCCCTGACTCCTCCCTGTCTGCAGTCAAAGTGTCCTTGTGCAAGAAACTGCACCCCAAATGCTCTACTTGGCAATTAAATTGGTGAGTGAATGTGTGTATGATTTCCTAATGGCTGGCACTGTGTAAAGAAGCCCCCTGCCAATAGTGTGTCAGTGTATGAATGCAGAATAATGTTTTTAAAGCGCTTTTGGTTAAAAACATTGTAAAGTGCATTCTTTTTACCTTTAGTATTTAATTAATTAGTGTGTAAAAAATACTGATCGTAGCAGATTTGATGGATATTTTAGATCACTGAATGTTCGAGTTTCACTGAAGGTTCTTTTGCCCATAAGCTGTGTTTGCCAACTGTGCATTAACATGGGTAGAAGGCTGGAGTGAGATCAAGACACACACATCATCATCACCAACCCCCCACCACTCTGGCCAGTACTTTTTGTTGTTGAATACTCATGCCGCATGTGGTACATTTCATGCCTATTTGTGACAACTTTGAGCCCATCTGTGCAAGCATCACTGGCCTGTTTTCATTAAATGTGTCTATTTGCCATAGCAAAACTATTTTCTAGTTCACAAGATGAGAAACCTGGTGTCATTATGTTTGTCTGAGGCAGTCTTTAGTATGGTATAGTATATGCGGACGCACCCGGCACTCAAATTGAATAACTTCACAGCTGAATGACAAGACTTTTGCTCATGAAGGTCACAGATGGGAATATACTATATGCTGTTGAATTTTTTTTAAAAAGGTTGCCATGGGAACTAGCATGTTTTGACCCCTGTACTTTCGTCAATCAGTGTAAGCAGATTGTTAAAAAAAAAAAAAAGAAAGAAAAGAGCTTTTGACTTTAGTGAGTTTTAATAAAAACTGTCAGTGATTATTTGAATGAGCTCTCTCACATTTATATTGTTATTGACAGAGATTCAACGGAGGAAATTCCAAATGAAATGAAACTTCTCTAGCTGACATGATTTAGTTTTGGAAGTATGATCAATTGCCTTTAATGCATTATCTGATATGGTGGGTAAAGTAAAAGCAGTCAAATGCATGTTTAGATTGAGACACACAACCAACTAACAAGATTTTAATTAATTCACTCAAGAGTTATAATTACAGACAGACTCATCCAAGTGTGACTGTATCAAATTTACATTTTACATTCCGGATCAGGAAAGAAATGTATTATGATCATATGTAGACAGATGGATGGATTACGTAGGTTTTATCTCATCATGCATGATTTAAATTTATGCGTTATCTAAGCTTAAAAAGTTGCAAAGTTGCACAGAAAGCGAACAGCATGTTATGCAAAGTCAACATGTGTCTCTCATGAGATTCTGACAACATAAATAAAGCCGCCATCAAGTCCTCACTTTTGACCCAGATTGCCGTTCACCTTAAGTTGCCCCACTCCACGGATGGCACGTATCATTTAAATGCTAAATGATATGCATTCGGCTTGCCTCCCTGTAGAAAGTCTCCCGTACTATGTGTACACCACCTGGGGTTTGTTCATCCTACTTAAGCAATGACGATTGAAAACATGTTGATGATTAAATAACATGTTTATCCTCCGTGCAGTCAGAAATACATATTCAGTGAGAACACTGCGTATAGGCTACAGCCTGGCCTCAGATCAGATTATTAACATGCAGAGAATTATCACTAAATGATGTGTTGTTCAACAAAACTGTGTCAAGTACATTATGAATTGATATTCCTGGTGTCTGCTTGCAAACATTCTCCCCATCCTGCAGCATCTAGATGCCAAGGTAGTTTGAGCTTAAAAGTAAACAACCAGATTGCATTTTGTACATCTGAGTGTGTTTTGGAACGGCTTGATACACACTTTAATGAACATTTTTTGCAGGTTAGTCATTTAAACTTCTTTTAACTGCTGTCAGTCCACCCCGCTGCGCTCAGATGGTGTTATCATCTACAGTCTGTGAAAGTTTTAAATCAAAAACAGTATGAAAAGACACCACAGAGGTGTGTTACACTTCACTGGGTTTGAGCTAAAGTGGCTATGCCTGGGTGGATGGATTGAATACTGAAATAATCTAAGGAACTGATTTTAATGGACACTTTTGCCTCAGCAGAATCCACGTCGGCGCCTACAGGGAAATATAGTGTTTTCTATTCCACTACAGTTTGATAGCAGCTGTTTGTTTTTTCAGGTAGCTATTGTTATTCACACTTGATTCATTCTAATGACATAGAATTATTCAACATAGCCTAGTCTCGATCAGTAAATTAGCAAAAAACTATTAACGGGTTAATGCACCGATAAGTCCGTGCACTGAAAGATGACATTCAAACTTTTACAACACTGCATTTTATCGTCTCTTACTCAAAACAATTCACCTGACGTTTTTTTTATGTTTGCCAACTTCCTTCCTCGCTCTCTGATCGGTCATTTGGTGTTTCCTGTGTTTGTCGTTTAAAAGGCAACCAAATGAAATTGCAGATTTCTCTAAGCTTGAACATTGTCGGGAATGTTTGGAATAATGTAAGTACATAACTGAAGAAATTATGTAACATGGGTCTAGATGAGGTGCTGCATAAAACACAGCAACAAACAAAAGCTGTGAATTAAGAGTAGTGGATTAAAACATCTGGCTCTAAAATGTAGTGGAGTATTTTATACCATAAAAACAGAAATACTCAGGTTAGGTATCTTAAAATTTATTAAAGCATTGTATGTCAGTGAGTGTACTTTCCACCACAGTCTCCAGTGTTTTTTCACTGATGATATTTCTATCTGCCTTTGCATAAATACAATATGGAATGCATAATCCATACATATTTGTTGTAGTTACAATACCACTTTGTCAGCAAACAGTTTCAACATAGTACATTCAGCTAACACAGTGGAACATTGTATCTGTTTTGTCAAATATTCACTCTCATTTTAGCTCAACTTTGATCTCTACCAGCTCTTAAGCTGCAGTTACACTCACTCTTTAGCTACTAAATGCGCCACTGAGTTCGTTAATAGTTTCTAACTTTGTCTTTGAAGGGTGGATGGCTGATAATTCTCTGTGTCACTACAAGGGAACGCTTAAGCGGTAAACATGTGCACATTTGATCCATTTTTACCAAAAAAAAATTTGATTAAAGCAGCTTTAAGACAACTGCAGATATACAGACATTT
>JAUZTA010000024.1:3838051-3849657 GCA_034780835.1 Ctenochaetus striatus
AATAAGAGTGACGCGATGTCTTGTTCTCATCAAATTCACACAATCCTTAAACTCTATGTGATCAAATTGACTTAACAAACCCAAGATAAGAACATGTTTTGTTTACCTCAAAATAAAGATAAAATATTTCAATGACATGGATAATTAGGCTGAAAAATGAGCTGAGTTTGAAGTGAGCAGGGCAGTTGGAGTGAAAAGTAAGAGCACCATCTAGTGGTCAGATGATAAATGATAGCTATAATAATGTAAACTTTTAATTTTGGGAGATATTTTACATAATATTTTGCACAATTATATATATATGTTGGTTGATTCATGACATTGTGGTATGGATCCTTTTCATGCATTGTTGTGAATGCAGTTTAATTTTTCATTCATGTGTAATGAAAAATTAAGTACACCAAACGTGACAAAATAAAAATTTAATGACATTTAATTGTTTAGAATATTAATGAAAATCTTAATATTGATGAGAGATTTTATCTGTTTCTGCTGACATGTTTTGGCCTTCTAACCAGATGCCCTTACTGATTAATTTACTTTTTAACACGGCGATGGATTAATGAATGCCTCATGGTGTTCTTTTATAAATACAGTAATTCTGTTACAAGCAAAAGTGGTGTGTGTTCAAAATTAGCACAAAACACAAAACACATTATACAAGTTTGTTTGTTTGTTTCTAATTGTTTGGTTAAGCATTTAAAATCAACTTTGAATTGCAGAAAATACAGAGCAAGTTGTTTTTTTTAATGCAAAATTATACTTTGAAAACATCACAAAGTCTTAACTCGAACTATATTTACCATTAACGCTGGTCTGCACGTTCTCTGGAGCTAGTCAGGTCTAAAGCAGGTGCTCTGTTATTTCCTGCCATAGGCTGGCTGTGCATTAAAAAGTATGACAGCTGGGCATCCTTATTCATATCCTCAGGACACTTCACTGCAGATTTGGCTCCATGATTGTGTAAAATGTCCTAACAGTACAAAGGGTCTGCCACAGCTACTGAACATTACACAGTCTAGTTATAGACATAACATAAAATACTCTGATTCCAATTTATAAGTGTCTCTAGCTCCACAAAATATGGAAAATTTTAGAAAAATTAATGGGGGACGCTTCCTAATTCACCTCCTTCTTCTTTGCTTTTCAGGCCAGACATGGTAACCCAGCATCTGCTCACTTCCAGCACCATGCTAGCTGACCTGGCAGCCATACGGGCTACCCCACCTTTAACAGAATGTGAGAGAATTAGGTCATTATGCCCCCCCACCCTAAAACATGGCCCCTCAGAGTCACTGCTGCCAAATGGTGTAAACCTGAGGTGACCTGCTACAATTCAATTTGTCTCAGTAGTGGAGGGAGAGCTGGGTTCATTTCAGAAGGTTCCTTACCGAGCTGTGGCGAGCCTACATCATCTGGCACCGATAACACCCCTGTGTTTGATCATGCACAGGCTTATAAATCCCTGGTGGGTGCAAATATTTTTGTTTTTGGCAAACTACTAAGTGCTGGCCAGTCATTTCTTTTTAGGCGAAGACTTTAAATACTATTGTGCAAGGTTTTCTTGATGAAATCATAGTGGCAGCGTTTGACCCTAGTTTTTATTGCCCTTAAAAAAGTCTGCTGTGGGTTATGGCTAATAATGACTTTTTTATTATTTATTGCAGTAGTTAGCAAACATTTTGAGCATCTATCCTGAGAAAGAATAATGCAATTCTGCTTCATATTATGTGACTTTGCAAACCTTCTTTGAAGAACCATTAAATGTATTTTCTATGTCACATTCACCGGTGAGAATTTCATATTTTGAGACTTGGAGATATTTATCTCATGCATATGCATATAAAAGGAGTCAAAACTCCTCAAATTGTATGTTTGGTGGTTGTAAATGTTGCTAATTAGCTTCTGTCCTGTGGGTTTCTCTGCACCCCTCAGGAGACCTTATTATAGTGAGGGAGTTTCAATGCCCCTGTGATCCTGGGAGCTGAGTTGTCACAGGCAACAGCTTTTCGTGGAGTCCCCCAAGGCAAATTGTTCCCAGGTGAGGGGCCAGACTGCAAGAACATTGTTTTGCCAGGACTTGACATATTGGGGCCCCTTTGCTAAGCCAGAGCCAGGCAGGCAAAGATGGGAAGGGGAGCGTTTGGGGACTTCATGGGTGTGCTCAGGGACTTCGGCACTTGTGTGGGCGACAAGTTGAAGAAACTTTGAAAGAGGATTATTAGAATAAAATTGTTTGTTATGGACGTTAGTGGTGATTTATTATAAAACTTCTGGCTTAATCATAAGCCGATATTAGGGTTCTTTGCTACTGATCATCGCCTAGTGTTGAGTTTTAACACATAAAGGCAATAAGCTGTTAAACAAATGCAGTAAACCCATAAGAGCAATGAAGATGAACTGGGAACATCTGGCTCCTTTACAGGAATTTTTCCTGCAGCTGAGCAGCATTTGAGGACGTGGAATTGCTGTTCATGGGATGTGATTACCGGGGTTCTTGGGTCATTGAAACTGAACCTCTCAGTCATGTATAACTGGAGTAATAGTAGTGTAATTGGAAGTGGATCCAAGTTTGTATTTTGCCACCTGCTCTGTTTTGTTTGTGATTTTCTTGGCCAGAGGCACAAGGTGGATAAGAGAGGATGGAGAGACTCAGATGGAATGACGCAGGATTGCATGTCTGTTTTCAGCCAGTGATGTAGTTCCTTTTTGCAGTACACAGCAAAGTCTGCAGCAGTTTAAAACAGAGTCAGCACCTTTCAAATCTGAGATCCACTGATACTTTCCATGGTATTTGGGTTGGATGTGAGTTCATGTACCAAGTGATGGGTCTCAAGCATTCAAGGGTATTATAATACATGTTTATAAGATGGAGGGTGGGGCATCTGTGGTGATGTAACTTTGTCCATTGTGCCTTAATTCCTTGCAATAGGTCAAAATTTGGTAAAAGTTAAGTAAAAACACTCGGACCGATGCTCATGCTTCACATTAACCTTTAAATCTCTAACTTTTACATCATAATTTTCCAATTTTAAAGAGTTACTGTCTAGTTAAAATCACTATATCAGTATTGCTTTGTCATTAAAATATACAGAGCTGGTTACTTTCAATAGGCAGAAGTGTTGTTCTTGTGAATTTTTTGGTTGCAAATTTTCACCTAATATCCATATCAACACTAGAGGGCGCTGGAGTATTTTTAATTTTTTTTATCTTTCATCATCACTACATTAGCTCTAAGTGCCTATGACCTTGTCCTCATGAAAAAAAACCAAGAATTTTTGTAGTCTGATGCTGAGTAAAGTACTGACATACTCATAACTCAAATGACTGTAGTAATTATATATACTGATTGATCACAGCTCTTTTGTTTGTTTTATCTTCCCACAAACTGGAGTTTTACATGTTTATTGCTGCTACATTAGTGATGCCTGTGGGAATTGTTAGGACTTATTTCAGAGAGCTGTGCCAAACTGACCTTTCTTCTGCTGTATTTCCTCTGTCTTAACCTTTGACCCCAGAGCCATACACTCATCTCTATCAACACATCAATTTGAAATTGTGTACAGGATGTGGCACCTGGTGCCTGCTGTGAAAATAAAACACACACCCACACACTCTGGCACTAAAGAACCCATTTAAGACTTGTTTTTATGGGGCATCTAACATTTTGAATTGCTCTTGAACGTATAAATCATGTCAATATTTAAGACATGACAATTAACATCTCAGAAAATCATTGTAGTTGATAATATGTTCTCAATGCATGTGGTTTCGGCCTGAAACCAGCTGAGTTATACATCTGATCACATTTTTTGCTTTGTTCCCTTAAGAGAGGATTGTTTTGCTTAGTGATTTTCATTAAACGCCTAAGGAGAATTATTTCCAAAATCCCTCATAAACTGCATTATACCAGTAGCTTACCAAGAGTACCCAGAAGAAACAGCAAGAGGAGGTTTAAGCCTTGTCGTCATCCGATTGTTACTTTTATTTTAGAGAGAGGGATTCTTGTCATTGAGGGATTTTCTGCTTTGTCATCCCGTACAGGATTTCCCTCTGCTGGGGGAAGAGTACTCCTATTTGCTTTCTGCTAAGCGACTTCCTCTCGAAGGCTGCTCAAACAATACACCTAACACGGCTGGTTTTCAATTTGAAGAATTCCTATGATGCTTCCGAAAACTCATAGGTTGAAGTTGCATATCTGAATGAAATAACTGGATAAAAACAACAATGAAGAGATTATTAAAATCTTGTCCGATAATCAGATGAGATCACTTACACCTTTTAGTTTCTATTCGTTCAAAAACTTCATTTCCTCTCTAAGATAAACAACATGTGGTCATGTGAAAACAAAGGTCACTCCACCCGAAAAGAATGCAACCTGGTATCCCACACTGACTGACACTTCCTTCAGTGTTAAGGACCTAATTTATCTTACTGATACTTCTGATATCATGCTGTGTCATTTCTTAATTGAGTTAAAATGTTTGATTTACTGTAATTTTGTGTGGAGCTCGGAAATTCAAGCAAATACTTTTTTGAAGTAAAATAAATACAGCTGAGGCTCTTTAAATACACAATACTGAGTAAAAAGTGATTAGCTTTCTGCCTCTTTTAATGGTTTGTGTCCATTATTAATGTGTGTAAAACGGGTACATGTAGTTTGTATTTCAAAGTATGATCAGTTAAAAATGACAAAATACTGTATTTTCATCAATGAGTGAGCTCTTTAATATGTAGTCTTGCCTCTGAATTTGATGGTCCAAAAGTTACTTATTGGACTTCTTTTCTGTTGCTCCCTCTGTGGAAATTGGGGTACTGTAGTTGAGAAAGTGGGTTAACTCATCCCCAGCCTGTCCTAACTGTGTGCCCTGCTTTTTGACTGGCTGCAGTGACAGAGTGGCTCATGTCCGTGCTGCACGAGGTGGTGAAGTGGGAAGGTAAGAGCCTGGCAGGGCCTGGTGGTGGAGGAGGAACCCACCAGATGGTGAGAGAAACTGGCATTGGCCTGTATAATCCAAGCTCACTGTTTGGCAGTTTTACAGAGTCCATCTTAATATCTGCTGCACTCTGCAGCACAGAAACACTGTGTTCACGTCATAAGAGGAAGACATAACAGTTCATCTTTGCATGTATCTTCCTCCGTGTATGCTTTTCATATTCATGTAATGTGTGTGTGACTATATTAGCCTTTTAATTAATCACTTAGTATAGCCAAACATTGACTCTTCGGTGCATTTCTTTTGTCTTGACTGTTCAAAAAACAAATTCATGCATGTTAAAAAGAAATTCTCTGGATTGTGAAGACACAAAACAAAAAGCTAATAACTTGTTAATGCATCATATAGCACTTAAACAAAATGTAGCTCGGCTTACTTTATGTCATGTAGTGTAATGTCAATTTACAGTTAGATAACTTGTTTATTTTACTAGTTTCATTTAAACATTTTTTTTAGATTAGATTATCTACTGTTTTTTACTTTACGGGGGGAGCATTTTTTTTTCTTTTATTAAATAAAACATGATTTCCTTGTGGCATGAGAGATAACTAACTATCTAAGAACTAAAAAACTATCTAACTACAGCCAGAAAGTTCTTTGACAAATAAATCATTTTAAATAATGCCTTTGGTCTACTCTAAAATATTCTTTAAGCTAAAAGTGAAGCATATCATAATCACTATAATCAGTGAGATTGCTGTTTTCACAACTTCACAGTTGCTTTCATGTTTTGTTGCTTTGGACAAAAGTCCCTACCATTTTTTTTATAAAAGTAATACCAACTTAGGCTAATATTAACAAGCCTACTCTTTGGGATATATTTAAATGTTAATTGAATTTAACTGTGTTATTTATAACCTCTCTTTTTTAAGGACCAGGATTTACAGACTCGAGGCACATCCGAGTCAAAACTTTGTCTCACAGTTTGAACATATTTGAGGTCACTGAGGATGAGAACAGGCTTGTTTCCACGTCCTGCATGTAACGCCAGAACAATAGAGAGCATTAGGACCCTGCGGCACAAAGGCCTCTCTTTCATTATCCATTGATTTGACAGCTTGAGCGGCCGACCAGTCACGGAAAGGATGAGGAGAGGGGAAGGAGGCGGCTTGCGGTTTTCAGTGCGGTGCGCCGAAGTTTGGTGAAAATTTCTTCGTTGTCTGAAAGCCAACGGCAGGTCCAGTGCGATGTCTGACGGACACAGCTGCTCAATATTCGTCACGTTTTTAACCGGATAATCCCGAGTTGGCGTTTGGATTACTGCTCCTGCTGCGTTATTGTAGGTAGGACAATCGATTCACCGGGACAGTCAGGACGGGGTCAGCTTTTGGTGAACTTCTGATTATTTTCCTACCTTTCTTTTCTTTGCTTTGCTTTTCTTTTGGAAGTGTGTCAACGTTTAGACTTGTAACTAGAAGCCGGTGCAGCAAGAAGACATCCTGTGGACCGCGAAGGCTGGAGACGCACACGTGTTGTCCTCCTTCCTGCGGCTGAGGACGCACTGATCCTTCAGCTCTGTGGATAAAACTTGCTCTTCTGTTCGGGATCTCAATTATAAAAAGAGGAGAGAGAGTAAAAACAGCATGTCGTTAAGCAGAAGTATTGAATTTGAACATTTTGAGGAACGAGAGAAGCCGCACCGGACACCGAGGACCAACTCAGTCTCCGGGTCCCAGTCAGGCTCCAGAGGAAACGGTCTGGTCCCCAGTCCGGCGCACAGTGCGCACTGTAGTTTCTACCGCACACGCACTCTCCAGTCACTCACATCTGAGAAAAAAGCCCGAAAAGTGCGATTTTACCGCAATGGAGATAAATATTTCAAAGGTCTGGTGTATGCCGTGTCCAACGACCGGTTCAGGTCCCTGGATGCTCTGCTCATGGAGCTCACACGGTCCCTGTCGGACAACGTCAACCTTCCTCAAGGAGTCCGGACCTTATACACGTTGGATGGAGGCAGGAAGATCACCAGTCTGGATGAGTTAGTGGAGGGTAAGGGTGATGATGGATGTGACAAACAGCTAATGTGTCCACAGTGCATGAAAGAGCCTCAGCTTGGTGATATTGCTGATAGATAACGTGCATTGATTCAGACATGTCATTGATTTTTATAAAAGCTGGCTTTTTGCCTTGAGCACTGACTAAATGGCCCATGCAAAAATACACAGCCGAAGCCTCTGGCAAGTTACACCAAAAGTTTAATGGGTCACTCAGAACATATTCACATTGAAAGAACTGGCACTTAATGGCTTTTGATGCTCTCTGCACTGTGTGTGTGTGTGTGTGTTTAATATCTATGTTGTCAACATGAAAGTTCTCTATCAGACAAAAGCTTCTTTGACATCACTGCTCCTTTTATGCAGAGACATCCTCATGTGTCCATTTACATGAGGAGAACGTTAGGGTATAATGAATGCAGTGCAGATCTCCTTTTGCATAGTTCACATCATTTGCATCGTTGACATAACTGTTCTGACATGTTTGACCCAGTGCCATGCATGCAGACGGGCAGACCCCTCCTCAGTGGGGCTTTACATCCACACAGGCCTCTGCTAATGTGCATCAGTGTCCCTTGATCTCAGCTGGACTCTGTCTTTCACTCCCTCCCCTCTTTAGTGTGTAGCTGTGAGCTGAGTTGTGTGGTCTGGAAGGTGCCTTGTGTACCTCTAATCCCGGGGATTAACGTTGGATGAATGTGCATGTTGTTCTCGGGTCCATTTGTGGTCCATTGGCTGTCAAAGTCTTTTTTTTTTTAAATGATCTCACCCATGGGACTTGAAAGATAGATGTTTCTCTCCTGGATTCAGTATCTGTTCATTGCTTGCAGCTTGTGGGGTGATTTTTAAGGAATATGGGTTTAAATAAATGTAAGGAAACTCATAATTTATGACCTGAAAGTTGAATTTGAAAAGAAACAGTTTGAAAACACAGTTTCAGACAGTTGCACACTGCTTAGAGAAATAGGGCACAGTCTTTCTCCGACCCATTCATTCTCCTGCAGTGTTATTCACCCTGCAGGGACAGTGACCTCTCAGTAATAAGTTAATCTTCATGTTCAGCGTGTGTGTGTGTGTCTGTGTTGTGACCTGCCACACACACATACACACTATGGATCCACTGACCTCCTACTGCAGTCATATTCTCACAAACTGGTCTATTTTCATCTCACATTCTCCAAAAACTTTACACTCTGAGCTCCACTCATTTCCTATGCCCCATCCCCTGAGTAGCTAGGGAAGATTTAGGCCAGTGCCTGATCTGAATTCTGTAGCATCACTAGTTTGGCAGTTTGAGCAAAAGCTGCTTTGGTGCATTAGATCTGGTACAGAGCACCCTGCCACTGCGCCTCTGCACTTACATTTACAGGACATGTTGTTCGGTGACGATCCTGAGCATTCATTTGAAAAAAAATAAAAATCATTAGCTGTGTCCAGAGTTCAGTGATGATTCAACAGTTCAGTTTAGTCAGCCATGTTTTTGTTTGAAAGGTTAATTCAGCCAAATCTAAAAAAAATTACCAGAAGAATCGGTTTACTTTAGTTCTGTGTAGCCCTGCAGATCTTTTTTTTTGTTATCTACATTTAGTGATGTCTGCAGCTGAGGGTCTGCCATAATAAAGTTACTGTGATTAAAAGTTTTGGACTTCAAATTGAGCTCATGTCAACATGCAAGTCAGGATATCTGGAAATGCTGACAATATTTTGAAGGCTTCCTTATGTCCAACTTGGAAGCTAAAAAAAACAAATAAACATAAATGTCTCACATCAGCCAATCTCTCATTCAGTGTGATTAAAACCAGATTTAATTGATGTAGTCTTATATTTTCAGTGCCCGATGTTTTAACCCTCAACCCTCACACTACCAACTCTGCAGTTACTCGGTTGTTGTAATTATTTGAAATCATGCAAGTCATTCACAGTGAGAATTTGTTTTTTTTAATACTGTAAGAACCTCAATTGACATTCCATGCAATCCAATAATATTGGGATAAAGGAGAAGTCTCAGAGACAGATACCTATAAACCTTAGAAAATTAAGCTTACTGTCTGCATGGCTTCATAACATGTTGGATAAGTGGGAAAGTGATTTGGGGAAACTCAGATGAGATGTGCTGCAGGTGGACTGAGCACCAGTGCCTTATCCTTGTTTACTCACCCAGCTAATGGACGGAGAGCTGGAACATTACTGCACAGCTCAGCAGTCTGCCTCCATTGATTGAAGCCTGCTGGGGCTCTTTTGTGTGGAAACCCAATGAGCACCGTTCACATATGTGCCCCTTATGGCTGGAAGGGATTACTGGGCCAAGCAGGCAACTTGTAGGGGTTTTTTTTATTGTGGGGTGGCAGTTGCACCAAGCTATACCATGAAGGGCAGCAACTTGCAACTGTTGTTCCACTGCAAAGCAAAAAAAAGGTGTAGTTGTTTACCAGTTTGACATAATGGAGGTGTGCTAATCACAAACCACACTGAAAGCCTGTCTCCTTCAGCCCTTTTAAGCTCTTAGTGGCTACTTCTGTTTGCACTAGTCCTCCCTTCAAAAGCATTATATAAATCTGATCCGTTGACTACATAGAGCTGAACACCTCCATATCTGGCTGATTAGATGTGTTTTTATGAAAGTTTTGCACATCTAATGAATCTCTGCCAGCTTAGTGACAAACAGATTGAATTGCCTTTATCTTCTTTACAATAATGGCGTCCCAAAGTTTCTCCATTACAAAGTTTTAAATGTAGTGTTTGGTTTGCATTGGCACTTGCTTCTTAAATAACAGCCTTGAAATTCAACTAAAAAAACATCTATAAATGGTGAAAAAAGGGTGATATCTGAAGGAACAAACAGGACCGCAGCAGTGAAGCTAAACAAAGAGATCCAGGTAGAGACGGCAAAGTACAGAGTGACTTTGAAAAACTAAAGCAGATCAACCTTGGCTCATGGGAAAGCCCTATTGAACTGCTCTGCTCGTGGAAAGCCTCACAGAGAGCAAGCTGAAGCTGAACCGGATCTAGAAAAAAGCTTTGTAGTTTACTGTGTGGATATGTGGGGGCACATGACATGCTGACACAGGAGTTTCTAGTCGAGACAATAGCAAGTGTGCAAGCCAAGGGGTGTATTAGCTCCAACTGGTGTAATTAAGCCTTTCAAGGTTGAAAGTGGAAGAATACATAAAGCATCGCAACAGAACTTTGTGACTTAGTAGACTTTGTGTGCTCATTACTGGGAAATGACTGAGAATGAACGAGCCCTGATCCAAGACTGTAAAATCACCTGTTATGGTCCTGAGAAAATCCATCCATATCTGGATTTCATTGCTGACAAAGATACTTCTGTAAATGATGTAAAAAAAAAAAAAAAAAGTAACTAATTCCTTAAAGAGAAAAAATGTCCTTAAATTTACTCAGAAAACATTTAGCTTGATTCTTTCTGTCCAGTGAAAACTCACAACCTCAAGGCTCTGTGCCCCCACTTTGTAATGTGGGCTGTTGCTGTAAATATTTGGTTTCCAAGCCTTTGCCAGGGCAACCCATCATTACAAGACTGTGAAAAAGTATAAAAAACACACTATACATAGTGCTGAAAGAGCCCTTCTTGCTCACTGACTGGAGAGCTTCTCTTCTTTAGCTTTGTTCTCAGTGCTGCCACTGATGGCCAAGAGCTGTGCTGCTGTGGCTTTTGTCCCTGTGTTATTGTAAAAAAGCCTTCAGGGGGAGCTGACAATGAACTCATGATACCAGCTTTTATTGTTAAAATACTGGCAAGTCAGCAGGGAAGTCTGGGTTTTGCTGTCTTTATAGAAGAACTTGTTTTGTGTGACTTGCCTTGATTTGTTTTGCCTGGATAAATTCAGTTTTATGTATTTTTGATTTTAATTTTTTATCATTTCTGAGTTAATAGTTTTCAGAGCCACTCAGTCATGAATATTAGCTACATTTCTAATTTGTTGAGGCTTACGTGGATGTGGTGCCAGGTAAAGTCTCAGCTGCGTTATGAATGTATGTTTAATGGATAATTGAGGCAGTCTTGGCAGTACAAGGCCTATTTGTCCTAGAGGATTTAAAGGGGTTTTTTTGGATGGGAGATGAAAAAAAACACTTCAGAAAGTTAACTTTTTTGGTGCAAATTTGCAAAGCAGCAGTTTAAGACCATAAAACATTTCACCTATTGGCTGAAGTCTCTCTAAAACTCAGTAATCTGCCTGCTGCACTGTTTCAATTCCTTTTACTACAGAGTAAGATGTTACGTCAGCAGAACAGACGACCGTACATGCTGAGAGTTTCATTCAATCACACGGTCACCTCACAACATGGCGATGAGAGTTTTAATATTGCCCTAAAATTAACACTTGTTTTATGAATCCTATTTACTGCCCTGGCTCTGTGTTTAGGAGTGGTGACAGCTGTGTGACCGCTGCGGTAAAAGCTTCTGGACTGGTTAGACAGCTCCGTCATGCCTGACCTCATCTGTCCTCCACATGAGGACAGCAGCCAACGGCGGGTGGCTGGGGCTCCCCCCCCCCCTCACATCGCTGAGGGATGTTGCACCTGAGATCTCTGCACCTCAGGGAGCAGAATTGTCACCAGTCACCGTCTGAGGGCATTTCAGTACTTTGCAATC
>JAUZTA010000024.1:3854193-3866685 GCA_034780835.1 Ctenochaetus striatus
AGACCTACAAGCTGGAAGGGAGGGTTAAAGTGCAGCTGTCAGGTGTGTGCGTGTTCAGGGGACGTGCGCGTGTGTGTGTGAACGAGCATGCTCACAAAACACGTCTCTGTCCACTCGCTCGATTCAAAGCTGCTCTTCAGGCTGAATGTTAATTGTAGATGTTGGTTATCAGGGCCAGCAGAATCAGCTGCTGCTTTTCAGAGAAAGCCCTGTTTTACATCTCAAAGCTGACTGGGCAGGCAGAAAATAAGATTTCTCTATTTCTTATTGTTTAATCGATGCACTCATTACTCTCAGAGAACAGTTGGTGGCCCAGAACTTGCTAAGTTGTACTTTTTTTTATGCAGAAATCGTTTCGAAAAGATTCAAGGGAACTTTAGAACGGTGACGAAAAGGAGAGAGTCCTTGTGATAAAACAGAGGGAGAGAGAGAGAGAGAAGTCTGAACCTTGGCTCCTTTCTTTCCTTTGCATAGCCGGCCAATCACAGTGTGAGGTGGGTGAGAGCGTCAAATTGTCTGTATTGGGCAGTTACAGTAATGGTCTGACAAACCTCCCAGACTCTCATTTTGACATGGGAAAGTGTTAAAGGATAAGGTTTCTAAAGCTATAAAAATGTCCAAAAAGCAGCTCTGATTCTGAATTCTGGTGTTTCAGTGGATTCTGTGCCAGTGCTGAAGCCCACCACAAGGCTGAAAGAGACCTGGCTCCTTCTCGTCACATTAAGACCACTGCTGGCACAGTGTGGCTGATAAAGAGATGTGATGACAAAAGACTGAAGGCAGGAGATGCAGAAGAAGAGGGTGGCTGATGCAGAGAGAGACTACAGAGTGAATTGTCATCTAGCTTATTTCCCAGCTCCTAGTCTAGTTATCCAGTGCCTGTTTTCCTATCACCCCCTCCGTCTCCCTTCTAACCGCCCCGTCTAACCATTTATCCCACTGTGCAGAGCAGCTGACAACAACTTCTGTTTGCCATAATTACATCCAAAGCAGTTTTACATTCACTGCTCAGTTACATGATCCTTGCAAGTGAAGGAAACATCTTTTAAGACAAACTGGGAGTGTGTTAGTGAGAAGAACAGAGTGGTTGCAACACTGACTTCTGTGTTAGATCAGGTCCGTTTCTGATTGGCAGCAGTGTGTTCACACATGTCTCCAGCAGTCTTAGTCGAATCTAAATCTAATGCCTGCTCCATCAAAAGAAAGTCTATGAACAGATAATGAAGGACAAGATTCACTTTAAAGCCCAACATTGACATCTTTCACTTTTTTCCCGGTTTATATATTTATTATATAAATAATAATAAGTGACTACCCTAAAGCACATTTAGAAAATTCAATTCACATATATCAGCTGTCAGATCAATCAGTCTTCATAAATATAAAGGACAAGATTGCAAGATTATACCATTACTGGTTCTTATATATATATATTAGGCTTCTGTTCTGCAGAGAAGTACAACTTTGTTTGTTTCTCCTCAAAAACATCATTCAAAAGTCCTGAAATACGTTTGCAATCATTTTCTCTTAGTGATGTTATCAAGATGACATTCAGTCTGCCCATTAGCCAGGAGATGGAAGAGACCTGGACCATTTATACTAAAGGTCAAAGGCTGAAATTCCTGTCTCTGATAAAGCTTTGAGGGCCTTTTCAGTTCATACAGCAGGCTGAGGAATGACAGAGGAAATGAGGCTCTGCACTGATAACTGGATGGCTGGCTCAGATGTAATTTCTTGTTTACATCCTTATAGTAATTAAGTGGAATTACTGTTTCCCATCATGAATTATGGATGCAGTCACTGTATAGCTTAAAAATGAAATAATATATGAAAACAGTGCATCCTTTTTTTTTATTATAAACACTGATGGATTAAATTGCATTTTTTTAAACTGCTTTCTTTATTTACTCTTTGTCTTATCAGTGTTTTTGCCTGGAATTCTTAAAGGCAAGTGCTTTGGTGCTTGTTCATGTGTACAGTGTACACAAAAGGTTGAAGGTCCCTCGCAGCTTTCAACACTGCAGCAGTTTCTCAGAGCTCAAAGAATTTGACGGCATGCTGTGAGGAGAAGCGGCCTGCAGTTTAGTGGGATTCCTCCCAACAAACTCCGCTAAAGATGATCAGACACACTTTTTTTTTTCTTTTTTATGTTGCTTTTTACAGATAACAGGGTAGTAATGACCAGTGGAAAAATGCAGACAGACATCTAATAACCACACGTGACACTCATGATTTCCCTTTCTGTTTGGTATGCACCGTAAAGGCTAGTGCATTTCATTTCATAACTTTCTAGTTTACTGTTTTGTCTGTTGAAAACCAAGTAGTCTTGATCATTTTGTGCATGAAAAAAACTTTAAGTGTAATTCCTAAAGCATTTTAGTATTATAAATATCTCAATCTGCAGAAAACAAATTTGACATTCAAGAGGATGCCAAAGTTACCGAAAGCAAATTGCTACTTATATTTTTCATGATTAAGTCTTCAATCACCAGATATTGTTATCCAGAACAACAGATATAAACAAACTAATTAATCATAAAAACAAATCAATGAGGTGTGCTACAAGGCTATTAAAAACTAAGTACATCAGTAGCAGAGAAGATAAATGACTTTTACCACAGACTCTGCTGACATCCTGAAGGCAGCACTTAATATTTATTTGGTAATATCTTCTCAGTATCACTTAGTACGCCCATCAAATTACCTTGTTTATTTGTTACATCAAGTAGTTCCAGTTTCATTTTACCTCTAAACACACATATGTTCTTCATATGTCCTAGTCTCAGAAACACAGCTTGTTTGTATAAGAAGTTCAATCCTGCTGCTTCTTTTAGCTCCACGTTCTTCGCTAAAAGTTTCCCTTCAGCTGCTTGTGAACTTGTCTTTGCTTGAAACAGCAGTACCACATATGGTAGAAATACTCATAATTATCATAAGATAAAATGCTTTACTAAAAGAAGAGCAAATCCTTGATCACAAATGTATCATGTAGCCAACGTGTAACGTAACAAATATAGCTAGGTCACAGTACATGTGTGCCTGGTTTCGGGGTCATACACATGCGAACGAGAGGGAGGGGATTCTGGTTAGTGTGACGCCTGATGCGTCGTGGCATTGTTTCACATTACACGCTCCAATACTCTGAAGCAGCCCGGGTCTTATGCTACATGTGTTAGCATGGATGGTGCCGCTCTGTTATCTTCTGCCAACAGTTAAAGGGTTTACATCCATTAAGGTTTCTGAATTGTGCTCACGCTGTGATCATATTGATGAGCATGATTCCTTATCACTCGCACACACCCCTGTCAGGACGATCGAAGATGCTGTCAGTTACATGCAGATTTAAGAAAAACCGTCTCCCTTTTTGACCAGCTAGGGTCCAGGCGACAAAAGGGATCCATATAATTGTCAGACATGTGCTATTTTCAGGGCCAAGTCTGGATTAAACAGCACCATTTAGGTCAACAGCCATGAAATTTGCATGCTTGCCTATTGTTCTGTGGCGTCATTAGCATACAGCACCATCTGACACCAGTGCAATGACACCATCCATTCAGGAGTATTCTCAGCTACGTTCAGTGATTCGCTGTTGTTTCATCTGGACTCACTGAATCAAACGTCTATGCTATGATTTCTTGATGACAGTTTTCATGACGTAGTTGTAGTAGCTTAACCCCACTTATACCATAGTAACTTGCCATGATGGAACCATAAGTGATCAATGAAAGAATGTAATAAATATGAATAATATAATAATAAAGATATAGCTGGATCTTGCTTGGTTATGCTGTCTAGTTACTTTAAGTTGCTTCATCCTGTAGCCAATCAAAGTTAAGCATTTAAAGGAAGATTTGTAAACTCATTACATTTATTCATATTGATTGTATTTTACTTGAATCAACGTCTAATCAACTGCTCCTACTTCTTCTGTCCTATCTGCACATACAGCACATTTGCATGTCTTCCCATATGTGAAATGGAAATCTTGCCCTGTTGTTGCTGATTTTTATTAACCCTTTTAGTTGAGTTTGTATTGTCTTTGTCCGTTTCAGGATCTAAATGAGAATAGGGGATTATATAGCACACTGTCAGTTATTTTGAGACAACTTGTGAGTTTTGCTAATATAAATAATCTGGACATAAAGTGTGACAGTCAAAGACAAAATCAGTGCGAGTCAAAGAGAAGAAGCCTTGGCTTAACGTGGTCATTGTCTGGCCTGTGGAGATAAAAACCTACAAATCCAGAAACCCTCTTTCTTGTAAAAGCAGATGGCACACACACACACACACACGCACACACACCAACACACAAACACAATGTGCTGTCCTCCAGCCTTAGCTAGTGACTCAAACATACTTCATTGTGTTTATAGAGTAAAAGTGCCTCTTCCACATTTTCACAAGTGCTGGCATGATACCCGACACTGACAAAAAGGAAAACAAAAAGCTGGCAGACGACAGAGAGCGGGGGTGTCGCGGGGGACATGGGGATGTCGGCTGCGCAGAACGTGTGGAGGCCACAGACGGGGAGAGCATCCATTGTGCGCTGTGTGATCTCAACTACTTGTTTTGTTGTCTTTGTCCAAGCCTGGCCTTCATCCATTCTTTGCAGCGGGCCTTTCACTCTCCCAGGAGAGTTGACATCATGCTACGGTTAGCCAGCATTCAAACTCCAGCTCACACTCCATTGTTTGTCAACTGGAGTTTAATCATGCTAGCAAAGCCCAGACTGCCTCAGCAGGTTTAAGCAGATTGATATGATGATACTTTTGCAGGACAGATAATTAGATGTTTGGCCAAAATCCTGACAACTGGGGCATGTATTTGATACCGATAGCGGAGTTTCATTCATATCAAAGAAAGCAGAGTCTTTATTCGTTGTCTCAAGGTGTATCTAGTGCTGATCCTCATGTAAGTAAACAAGATTATTAGTTTTCATAATAATTTATTTATTTGCATATTGCCATCATCGAATGTGAGGTACATTTATAAGGAATATTAAAGTGGGACTTTCTGCTGCAGCTACAAAATTATGTTTTGAGCTTTTATTGCCTACTAGCCTCCTTAAGTGCAGAATTGTTTTGTTTTTTTAATTGGAGACTAAGTAAAATGTTCATTGGCAAAAAATAAGCAAAACTTTATTCATCTCTTGTGTATCTCTTGACACCTCAGCAATTCTGCAAGTCTCCTTTTTAAATGAGTGGGGTAATCCACTGAGGACCATTTGGGTTAAAAGATGTGTGTGTGTGTGTGTGAGTTTAGGCTTATTCTCCTACTCTCTCTATTCCTTCTTGCACAGCTGAGTATTTCACTATAAAGTGCTCAGTGCCCATGTACATTCAGAAAGCCTGGGGTTATTTGCTGTAATGTCTTTCTTTCTGGGTGTGAATATGACTTGAAGGGGTAAAACAGAGAGCCAGACAGCTGTGTGTTAAAGGCCAATCAGCCACTGGCTGGTGTGAGGCAGAGTCTGCTTCACTGCTTTGAATTTTCTTCGCTGCACTGCTTTAAATTTTTCCCAGAATTGTTTTGCAAATGTAAGAAAACTGTCAATTTAAATTCATGCGTCTTTTGTTCTGCGGAGCTTTTGCCTTTATTACCTCCAGTTAAAATGTGCCTCATGAATTAATGAAACCCTGTTTGTTAAAAAAAACTCAAGGAAATGTTCTTGCGGTTCTTCAATGTGCAGCATTTGCATGGTTGCTGTTGAATGTGTCGGAGACTGAAGGCAAATTAAATTTGTTAGAAAAGAAAGTATTTAGTAGCTAATGGTTGTTGCAGCGAATGCAGTGAATTCACATCGGCGAGTTAATGACAGACTTCTCACTGCTCATTTTTCTGCCTTCACCGCCACAGCCGTCCCTTGGCTGTCACACGTGCCTGAGATTTAACGCTCTAATCCAGAGGCATTAAACTGTCTCTGGGAGCAGCCTCTGTCTGTGAGTGAGAGTTCAAATAGAGTTAATAATCTGGTTAGCTTTAGCTTAAGCATCACCCTGACAAACTTAATTGGCATCTAGTTATCTGCATGTTTCCAAGTACGTAGGAGTTTAAGTGAGAGTTTAAGCTTGTGTAGGCTGACCTTCCCTTACGGCTGGAGGCAGACCTCTCAGTCTTTCCTCCACCCACCTTCTCGGCATCTTGCTCACTGGGCTCTGGTTGATGGGCAGCAATGAGGGGTTTGGAGGTAAACGGGGCTGATGGTACACAATGATTACACTGATCATTGTCCTGTCATCCATCACAGGGACAGTGTATATTTGGTCATCTAATTTGTGGGTTCTCCGTGCCCTAAATTTGTTGCACCCACTGATGTTTCTCATTGTCTTTTAAAACAGAACTCTAATTTAAGACCAATGGAACACAATGTCCCCCCCTTTAAAGCCTTGTGCAGAGTATTAATACTACATGCTGTGAATAAGTGATGTTTAGTTTGTTTTTGGGCTTTGAAAAACTCAACCATCCAGTTACCATAACTGTAAAAACACTCAGTTAATAAGTGTTATAAGGGATCCATGACTTTACTATGTGGAAACCATTTGTTTCTATTTATTTAAAAAAAGTCAGACTCAGATTGTTTTTGAGATATGTCCATTTTTCATTTACTGTTTTTATGTTTCCATGAAGATTAGACGTTTGTAATCGGTCATATTCCCTTTAATACTTTCATATACACCCACTTAAAGACCTTGGCCTGTATTTTCTCTGTTGTCAAGCTTAGCCGGGCAGAAAGTACAGCAGGCAAGATGGAGGACACAGACGGATGGAGAGCGAGAGAAGGTCAGACAAACAAGAAAAAGGGGGGGTTGTCGCATCTCGGAGGGCAAACTTCAGTTTACCCTCAAGACACAGCATCCAGCCAGCACAGAACCCCACGAACAGTTCGCTTCACTGATTGGCCGAGACAAGCCCTAGCAGGACAGAGCTGGCCACGGACTGCCATTGGCTGTTTGTCCTGGCAGTGGTTGACAAGAGCAAAAAAAAACAAAAAAAAAAACATGGAAAATGCAGTCTGACATTCACACACTTATTTACTTCTTTGCTCCAAATTATCTGCTGCAGAGAGTGGGTTGTTTTTTTAGAAAAACACGCTATTATGGTCACATGTTAGGCAAACACATACACAAATTTAAGTGAGAGTAAGATGTGGGGGGCATGCAGCAGCCAGAAGGGCTCAAATCATAGCTAACAGTGGTGGCATTATGAGTAAGATCTTGACATATAATCAAGACCACCTCATAGTCATGAACATTAGAGGTAATTTTGTTTGTTGCATTGCTGGTAACAGTTAGTCACCAGCATTTAAGTTGCCTTTTAAAGCCACTGTGCAGAACGCTAATGTGATTGTAGCAAACAGGTGTGGTCAGATGTTTCCTTGTGGTACCTGTAACTTTGTTTACCAGTGTTTTCATGGTGCACTGATAGTCTCAGGAGAACTGTTTGACATCGCTGGAGCCAAGGTAGAAGCTAAACCTCCAGAAGTCAACACAAACATGATTTTAGTTGTTGTTCAAGTTGTAATATCTTCTCTCTGTTTTGCCTGAAGTCTAACCCTAATTAAAATGTTGTATTATACTATTTATAAAGTGTTGTGTTTATGAATATATTATTCATTAATAAGACTTATTATCTTATCTATTTGCAATGTTATGCACTGACATGAAACAATTTTAAGTGGTCACAGACATTTTAATATCTTCTGATTACAAATATCCCCATAGATGGCCTTCCACACACTGCTGTGGCTGGAAGTTTTCCTGCCAGGGATTAATTCTCACTTTGGCAGTCCCTGTGTTGCTGTCTGACATTGTCCTCAAACAAATGACGCAGCCCGCTGAGTGGATGGAAAAATCCAGGGCAGACTTATCAGTTATACTATAAAGTCTTCATACCAGAGGAAGCAGAGTGTGTGTGTTTGTGTGTGTGTGTGTGTGTGTGTGTGTGGATTAAGGTCAAAGGTCAGTGAGAAATATTATCTCATATCTGCATGTAATGGTCTTTAACTTTCATGGCTGGCACTACACCGCAGCTCATTTTTGACGCATACGTCGGACTGCCCGTGAGTGCTGTTGCCATGGTGACTCCAACACCTGTGCCTTAACAGTATGGTGTGGCCGTCAGCTGCCAAATTCCACAGTAAGAGCTCATCTAATGAATGGCATCCATTCCAGTTATGTCAAACCTTAAATAATCTGCCACATATGAGATGGACACATGTATGTAAGAGGTCATCAGTTTTGTTGTAAAAAATAGACAACGGTGGCGTTTTAAAGCCATGAAACACTGTGCTGATTATTTATGAGAACGCTATGGATACTGCATCCTGTTTAATTTTTAATTCATGCTGTTGGATGTAGGACGTGCAGTAGTGTCATGTGAAGTGCCTTGTTTATTATTAATGAATGTGTAACTCAGGCCCACTTTGTATTTGTTTGAGTAAATATCCCACTATTGCTGTTTTAGTCTTCTCACTCCTACTCCACATTTCTTTTCTTTTCTCTTAACCTTTCATTTTTCTTCTTCTGTGCATATTGTGCTGTGCTCTTCAGTAGCCGTTGAGCTTTTCTGGACCACCAGTTCCTCTGATACCCATCTTGCACACACAGATACACACATTTCCCCCACTGTGTCAGCCCCCAGTCCCCCTTAGAGGATCCATCTGCCCACAATCTTTAGCCATCCAGTCCTCCTCCTCCTACTCTACCCTTTGTTTCAAGAGTGTGTGTGTGTGTGTGTGTGTGTGTGTGTGTGTGTGTGTACATACAGTACATATGCTTCGCAGTGTGTGGATTCACTTACGTGGTAAGGGGTGGGATAATAAGCAGATCTTTTTATTCTTTGTCTTCCTACTTGTCCACCTACAGCAACAGAGGAATAGTCTGTGTGTGTGAGTGTGTGCGAGTGTGTGTGTGTGTGTGTGTGTGTGGGCACGACTCACTATAGTTTAAATCCAGTTTCTATCTCCAGGGGAGGGTCGTGGGTGTAAAAAGGAAAAGTGCTCGGTTCTGCAGGGAAAATGACAATCACAAATGGAAAAGAAAAAAAGCAAGACAAACGACCCTGCAGCACAGAAACCACCTGTGCTGCTGATTTCCTCCCATGACTCTGCAGTTTTCTGGGTGTCACGATGTTCTGACCTTCAGCCTGTTATGTACTGTGCCTTTGTGTTGTAAACTCAAGGACGTGCCGAGTCACACAGAAACAACCTGACCGCACCACATGCATCACAGTGAAGCATTCATTTCAAATTCAAAATGTACAACAAGCCCCACAAAAGCTCACAGAAAAATGCAAAGAAAACTAAAGAACTGAACTCCATCATCCATGCCTGATGATAGAAACGGTTCCTCTATCATAATAAAAAAATGTCTTGTATTTGACTTGTATTTCCCAACCTAATTATAATTATTCAACCTAGTTTCCCTCTATGTATAATAGATGACCAGGTAAAATACGTATATTTTACCTGGTCATTCATTCTCCCCTGCAATTGCTCCATAGTTTGATAACCACTGCACAGGACAATCTGTAAAGCAGCTGGAATTATCCCCACAGGTCTGAGATCAGAGCTAGCTTACAGTCCCCTTCCTTACTCTTGCTAGTTCACTGGTTACTGCCACCTACTGTCAGTCAGCAGAGTAGCAAAAAAGCTTCTGCAGAAGTGTGTGTTGTATGTAGTACATGTTTGTGCACATGCACCTGTATGATGGTATGTTTAAGGCCACTTTTAAAAAATTCAGTAGATGTAAATTTGAAGGTAGTAGTAGAGTCTTTAAAAAGAATTGTGAAATAGGGAAGATCAGGTGATGCAGAAATGATAGACTACGAACAAAGCATGGAGTTTTTCCCTATGCACTTTTTACAAAAACACTGAAAATTGTGATTATAATTTATAGTGCATTTCTCTTACATAGCTTTTTTTTTTTTATTAAATGCATTTGTTTATGTTTCTAATGTAACATCACTGCAGCCTCTGAGTTTTAAAACCAATAAGTGCAAACTAAAACCAAAAATAATACAGAGCATTGGTAAATTTAAAGTGTTGCAGACAACTCGAGAAATAAGTGAGTACACTCCGTCTTCAAGTAAAATTCACCTTTTCAACCAAAGAGCTCATGTTAAATCACTCATCTGAGCCATGCAGCGCTTCCTTCATCCATACTAAACTGAGAATGTAACCCTTTTTTTTAATATTCTCCATCTTTCTCTTCACCTTTCTTCCTCCAGATTACCTGTCTGCAGGACTTCTTCGGGGAGGATGATGTGTTCATAGCGTGCGGTCCAGAGAAGTACCGCTACGCCCAGGACGACTTTGTGTTGGATCACAGCGGTAAGGCTTCCACAGCCTTTATGACTGGTAGGCCTGACTAAGACTAACTTAACATACATCTGTGTGTGTGTCTGTGTCTGTGTATGTGTGTGTATGCATGTGTGTGTGTATGTGTATTTGTATGTGTGTGTGTTAACCTTTGTGTCGTAGCTCACCATTGTTTCCTCACAAGTTCTTGCAACACTCTTTTCCTTTAGGAAGTTGACAGCAGGAAATGACATATTTGTGGAAATGACTCTTTTTTTATTTGATTCTCTTTCCATTTTCATGGTGGAAAGCAAGCGTTTGTATTAACATAAAGTATGTTCAGAAGTCAGTCCACCATCTACAGATAAAAAGTTGATGCTACATATTTACACAAATATATTCTTGCTGTCATCCAATGAAAAGAGGTTGCAGTCTGGTTGTTTGAGTGCATTTTGGTCTGTACACACGGTGCAGTGTTTGAGTGTTAATCTTGAAGAAAAAAAAGCTGGAGAGCACACAGACAGGACATGACCTCTTTACACCAGCAGATCTATTTACTCTCAGATCTATGCAGAACTTCGCCCATCGGACGTCGGAAGGAAACAGGAGTTTATTATAGTAACAGTCCAAAGTATGAACATCCTGTTTAATTTTTTTTTGTTGTTTTTTCAGGGTTGCTAACAACAGGGAGGCACATCCCAAAACACAGAGTGTTAACTCTTATTGAGGATGAGTAATGGTGGATTGGTTGTATTTAGAGATAGTTTGGAGCTTTCGTCCCACTTACACTCCTGTGCTCCACTTTTGAGAATTAGGTCTTTGAAAGAACAAAAAAAGGCACACTCTAGTCTCTGCTGAAGGTACAGAGGCTGCTCTTCCTTTTGCAAAATAGGCCCAGTACGCTGAGATGAGATGGCCTGTGCAGTAAAATGTAATAAAAGCGCATAAAAGGCAATGCTGTAATGGTGTAATTACAAGAGTATCATAAAGAAAACAGCTCTTCACCACCCACACCCCCAGGCTTATGTTGCACTTATTAGTTTTTGAGCCAAAAGTTTAAATTTCTGTTAGATTTTTTGGATGTTTAAATGTATGGGGAGGTTTTTTTTATTTAATGGTAGTGACTGAACATAAAACAAATGAAAGAAAACCTTTAAACAGACACTGTGAGTCATCCCTTTTCGGCTTAAGCACCTTTTAATCAGAGATAAATGTCCTTGTTTCAGGAGTCGTCCTGTTGTAAGATTTGGTGCTCTAGTGGCAGTCAATGAAATATGCATGTGGTGATAAACATCATGAGGAACACATTAGAAATGCACTGTGGGTGTGCTTCCGTGGGCGGGTTTTGTCATTCCATCACACCTCTCACCACCCACACCCTCATTCACACAGCCCTGACAAGTTTACCACAAGCTTTAATACAACATCTGCTCGCACCGCTCACAGCTACACTGCAGCACCACAAAATCAGCTGTGATTAAGCAAACACCATAAAAACTAAAGGTTTTTTTCATGTTTTAAAGGAGCAGCATTTCAGCCTGGATGCTGCATTCTGGAGGAAAACACAAGTTGTTGTAATTGCCTAGACAGTAAAAGACATCACTGATGTGTGTGTATTAAATCTTAATGTGAGAGTTTCACATCAATGATAATGGCTTTAACATATTTCTGTAAACTTAACAATATCAGTTTATTTATTTCATCTGTGCTTTCTTATCTGTTTTTTACTAAACACTATTTACATCTGTCTTTTGCTGCCTCTTTGTCCCCATAATGTGACCAAGCATTTTTGAACTCATGCCACATCAATAATACATTCCCAGGACTGCATTCATGGCACAGCAGCTTGTTGGGCATAACTGTGCAACATTAACTCTAAATAACAAGAAGGAAAAGGGCTTGTTGATAGAAGAAGGTTAATATATACGATGGTGACCCTGAGCGTGTTGTCTCCGCAGAATGCAGAGTGCTTAAGTCGTCCCACAGCCGCTCTGCTACTCCAAACCGGACAGCTAAAAGCCCCGGGCCTACACGACGCAGCAAGTCTCCTGGTGCAGGTAAGAATCGTGAGTGCACACATAAGCTGTGTCTGTTAGCCCCGTTGCATTAAAGGATGTTTGTGCACACCAACTTGCAGACAATCTGAAAAGGTCAAGTCCGTCGTATTCTAACAATATTTGTGTGAAAATATGTTC
>JAUZTA010000024.1:3935115-3947476 GCA_034780835.1 Ctenochaetus striatus
TAATGTTTATCACCTGCAACTTTAGAAAATCCATCATAGTATTACCCTTACTTAATATATTTGCCAGCATACAGTAGATTAGTATTTCCTTAGAACTGTTGAGTGTTTAAAAAACAATATTTTTGCAATTGCTTTGAAAGTTTGCAGTAACTTTTAGTTGTCTAAGACACAAACAACCACATATTTGAGTAACTGAATGAGACAGACGGAGCTACACTTGATAGCAATCAGCCATCAGTGGCTAACGAGCTGATTTAATTAACTATGATCAATGACAATTATAGAGTGACTAAACAGACATAAACTACACACACAGACACCTAAAATACATCCTCTTCACCCCCCCTCCACCACCCTTCCTCTCTCTGGAATGAAGGAAAAAAGATGAGTAAAAGAGGAGGAGAGGATCTGAGAGTCTCACCTTGGACAGATCTCTGAAGTTGCTGGGCAGAGTGAGGTCAAGTTCCTCTGAGTCATAGTTGGTAATAACCCAGGGGAAGACCGGGTACTGGTTTAGGTCATTAAAAGTTCGACCTGGTCAAAGAAAAGAAAGCGAGAGGGGAGAGAGGGATGAAGACAAAACAAACTATGGTTTCAAGGACATCAAAAGCTCAAAATCATTTCTAAAGCTCGTGTATTGGTCTACATTTTCTCAATGGTGGACAATCTACAGTGACACCACCAAGGTGTTGTGTGGCATTCTCACCGGAGATGGTGTTGAGGAAGATGAGGTACTCAAAGTTGGATATCTCGCGGCGTTGCCAGCGCTGGGTCATGTTGGCTGCTTTGAACAGCTGCTTTGGTGTAGCCAGAGAGATACGTCTTCAAAGAGAACAACAGAAAAAAGATGAAATTAGACATTTGTAGTCATTCAGGTGCCTCCTGCCTTGGTGAGAGTGGACAAGTGCTGTGAAGTGATGCAGAGACGGAGTCAGTCACGACATCATAAGAACGGCACTTAGCAGATTGCAAAAGGGCTTTATTAGACCTTTGCATTACAAATGTCCTTGTATGAAAAATCCATTGAACTTGCAGTCTTGCTAATTAAGAAGACAAATATGCAATAAATCGGGTTGAATGTGCATATTTGCGTGCGTGTACGCACACACACACTCGCAGAGCCCACGGCATGATGTATGGAGCAGGACAAAAACAAATGACCCCCAATCCAATTAAAACAAAGGAAAATGATGGAATTAATCACTGTCAGGGTGTGAGATTACAGTCATTAGGTCTCTCAGAGGTGAAAATACATCCTTACAAATACGAGTGTACTACAAGACGCACTGTTATTTCATGTTCTGCATTTCCGTAAACGATATACGTATAAACATACTTTGGAGGTATAGGTTTGGATGCTTTTTTTTAATCTCCTGTGGATCATATTACACGTAAATCTAAACACTTAATGAACAGAAAACTCAGGAGGAGCTCATTATTAGCTAAATGTCTTGAAAGCAGTTGGATTATAGAACAATATTAAATGGATAATGAAGTGTGGTGTGCAATTATTGTTGGGCATTAAACAGTTTGTGCTGTTCTGACTGTATGAGCCAGTGTGTCTGCGTGTGTGTGTCTGTGTGTGTGTGTGTCTGTGTGTACTGAGCTGCCCTGTACAGCTGTCCTCAGGTCAAAGAAGCAAAGTGTCTTTGGCCTGCAAACTAGCTTGATTAATGAAGCCAACACAAGCACACACACACACATTCTCTCACCCTTAACTCCGTGTGAGTTAAGTGCACACACACTCCCCTACGTCCACACTGACTCATTAGTGGATACACTTTCTAAGAAGCAAGAGTCAGACAGAGGACCTGCACAGTGCATAAAAACCCCCCACAAGTTTTTCCCATAAAATGTTTCCATCTAAGAAAGATCTTCCTCAGACATAAGCAAATGATTTGACAAAGTTTTTTAAAAAAGCCTGAGGAAAATCTGTGTTTGCTGGAAATGTTTGTGGAAAATTTGTGGGATCTATAAATACACCGTGCAGATATTATATCTGACTTTTTCTTCTAGTTTGCTGTTTGAAGCAGCTCCTGTAGAAGTTTTTTGGACGTGCCTACTCTACACCCTGTTTGTCTTTGGATGAACTTTCTTACTCGTACAGATTACGTAGCCTTCCGTGTCAGCGGTTGCTATGTGGAGCAATTTTTTTTGTTTCTTAATATTGAGAAAACATTTCTCATAGATCCTAAATCTTCCTGACTAAAATATTGCAACTCCCCAAAATATTCAGTTCTCACCAGACAGCTGTCATAGCTCAGGACTAATGCAGAGAAAAATTTCACAATATGCAGTATGAAACTGAAACAAATCCCTACTGTTTATGGAAAGATTTTGTACTTTACTGTGTCTTTGGATTGGGTTTCTGCTCTTAAGGCTTGCCCATTATTTTGCTTTAAAATGTATCTGTACCCTAAAAAAAGCTCTGACAGAAATTTAATTTAGAGCATTGGTTCTTAAACATGGAGACAGTACAGGTGGAGCATGGATGACCTGAGTAAAAATTATGGAGTGAAATAAGAATTATAAATATTATTTATGCCGAGAAAATAAACACGAGTTTGCTGATACTATTGTGCTGACAAACACTTCACTAAAATTCAATTTTAGTTTGGAAAAATCAACTTTACTCGAGCTGTATCACTTATAATTGCTGATGACTGAGAAATATTGTTGGGTGGAGAGATGTCAACCACCTTTTACAGCTTCTGGAATCTGAATTGCCAGAAAAAGTTTAAGAACCACTGACTGAGAAACCTGCCATTTTTTTCGTACTTTGTTTGCTCTTTTTTGCAAACTTTTACCTAAAATATTATAAAAATATTTCTAATATTTTACTCATTGAGGTTTTTTTTGTTCTGTAAATATTTGGGCTAAAATCAAGGATCTAAGGTTGTCTGATGTCATATGCTACATATATTATTAAGCCCTTTGTGAAAAAATTGTGCTCATGAAACTGCATGAATAAAATTCAGTTGACTTTTAAACCTTAATCACCACATATTACATCAAACTTAAAGCATGTGCTAGTTGCAGTACACAATTATACGATGCCATCAAATACATCACACAGTGAGACTTGCTTTACTCCTCTTTGATTTGTCTTCACTTTCACAGGGTCTTATATTGGGTGCACACATGCCAGCAGCTGAGTTGGGCCTAGGCTTCAGCACAGAGCAGACATGATGCGAGGGAGTGTGGGGGGAGGGCAGTGTGCCCTGCAGGCTTACATGTGACTATTTGCTTCACTCTGATGGAAATAAATAAATGAACTGGACTATGTTTGTGTGAAGCCAATTATGTTAGGGAGGAGGGAAAGAGTGGGAGGGACGAACAAATCAGTGACCTCCTGTGTGCATGTGACCACAAGAAAGAATTCAGTTTGGAGGTCTGTGTTGTGTTAATCCCATGTCACTCCCTTTAATCAATGTTGTCTTTGCATATGTTTAATATTCTCATCAGGTTGGGTCCTAGTTGTGTTGCAAAGAAGTTTGCAAAGAAAGTTTAAAGCTGTTAAAAATGTCAATGCCACAAAAAATACACTTTTACGTATTTGAGTGTCTCACCTTGTCTGTGGAAGACCAAAGTTCGTGCCCACCCCAACGCGAGGAAGACTGTGGACGACCTTCTTGACCGTGGCTGCATCGGGGAAGTTGAACATGACTGCCGCTGTAGAGAGGCACCGAGAAACATCTACTTACACCATGGATTCTTTTTATATCCCGTAAACTGCATAAAATCTCTGATAATCACTGGGATTTTTTCAATATTATTTCCTTAAAACACCAACAAAAGAATATGTATGTATGTATTCATCAGTTGTACAATAAAAAGATAAAGTGGTTAAACGTAGGTTACTGGGTGTTGTCTTACTTCTGTTGGCCATGAAGATTTCCAGAGCAGTATTCTGCAGTAGGTAGCGTCTGGAAAAGACGGCACGGATCTCTGTGAACATCCATTTTCCATGAAGACCTTCTGTGTAGGCAAGAATCTGGAAGAGAAGAATTGAAAGAGCATGATGAATATGGAATAAGGACAAGACATTTTTAAAAGAAACAAAACAGAGAGGGCCATAGGACATCAGTAATGAGAGGAGAGAGAGGAGAGAAGAAAAGAGGAAAGGAGGGGAAAGGTAGGGAAGAAGAGCAGACATGAGGCCAGGTTAGTTCATTTTTCACACAGTGATGGTACGACGGCTCGAGCAGCACGATTAATGTCTTATATTGATCAGACTCAATGAAAAAGAGATCCCTTCAGCAAGAAAATGGGTGCTATTCAGCTGGAGGGAGTGAAGGAAATCTTTAGTTCACTAAAAGATAATCCATATTACAGCGTGAAGGTGAATAGAAATATCAAAATGACAATAAATATACAAGAAAAAAAAATATTGTTTTGATTTATAGTAATGACTTGACATGAATGATGGTTATAGCCTATTTTAAGATAAACATCTGTAATTTCATTGAGGTAACTGACACAGAGGTTAAACAATATTATGTTAGCAAGCTATAGATTTACAAATGCATCGATGAGCTGAGCTTAACTGGCCCATTAGCTGTCAGAGTAACTTGCTCTGATTGCTGCCACGGTGTCTGACAGACCCATATGCTTGGCCCTGCCCCTGTGATTCGTCCTCCTACTAATCCAGCATTTAGATTTGCTACTTACCTACTTAGCACTGCTTTGTTAGCTACGCTTTTGTTTCAACCCCTGCTCATAATTTCAGAAGCGTCTGCTGACAGGGGGCGTACAGGGATATGTCAGAAAGGTAAAAGGTACGCTTTAGATCGTCACAACCAGTGTAGTTCAGAGGCTGTGTTATTAATCAAAAATATTCAAATGTGAGCTTGCGAGCTAGGCCTAGCGTTAAGTTAAAGGAGCTCATTAAAGGCAGGGGACAGCAGAGGGGACCAGATGAGGCCTTTGCCAACCAGCTGAGGACTGCCTCTGCCTCGCCGTCTCTACGAGGAATAAGACCTGCCTGCATCACAGACTCACTTCAAAGTCTCTGGAGTTCAATTAAATGTGGATTAGTGGCTTGGAGAAGCTCGCTGGGGCTGCATCCACCAGCCTCCTATCTTTCTTAACTGGGGCCCGAGATGACTATACCAGTCCCCACCAGCCTGTAGCAAACCCCAACACAAAGATAGTGCAGCATTCACAAGAGTAAACCATCTTTTTTCTTCAAGGAAGAAATATATCATAAGGGACACTAGTATATTTACAAGCAGTGTTAAACTTCTTAATCAAATACATTGATTTAAGATGCTAAAAAAGATTTCTCCCAATTGCTAGTAATTGGGCTAGTTAGCTTGCTGCTAGAAATATGTTCATTTGTAGCACAACATAACAGAGGTATCAACCTCCTCATCTAATACATCAAGAAAGTAAATTAGCAGATTTTCAGCAAGGTTGAACTTTTCTTGAATGTACACCTGACCGCATTTGGAAAAAAATGTATTTTACCAATGTAGCATTACAATACTTGACCTGCATATTAACATGACAGGATCAACAGAGTAAAAATGTAGTCAAGGCAAGTCAGAGTAAAGGCTAATTTTAAGAGAATATGAAATAAGGTCGAGATGTCTGCACTTATTTTTTTCACGTTGATAGTATTGGTACAGTGAATGACTCCACTTCTAAAAGTGCAAACAGTTTTTCCCTCAGTTGTTTTGTTGAAATAAAGACAACTGAATTTTGTAAAAAAAAAAATTTAAAAAAAAGGCTAGGACACCTGAATATTTTTTTCCACTGTCACAGTTGGCTTTTACATAATTATTGCCATAAATCCTACAGAAATTACCATTAAATGTCATCCTCAGCCAGAGAAAATTTTAAATACAATTTAGAGAAATAAAAAACAAACCAAAAAAGCTTCTCTGCTTCTATGGGATCAAAAATGAAATTCCTTTTCTCAGGTGTATGATGAGTGAATGCTATGGCGGGTAACCTTTCACCTTTAAAAGGGAGTGGTTGACTCATTTCATCCCCAAGAGTACACTCATAGACCTCCAGACGGATGTCATGAAGATGCTCGGGGCTGATGTGATAAAGTTGCAGTCTCTGATTCCACAGATAGATATGACAGTGGTCGAGGCAGCCAGATATCATTTTTCCCTGGACCAATGACTCTCCTGGAATGCTGTAAATAGCACTCTATGTTCCAAAGATCACTGTCCCTATCTGCAGTGCCCTTTCCCTTGCAGATGAAAAAGCTGAGCGGGTGACAACGAGCGTGACAAACTATCCGTGCTGTAATGCTCTAGCCGTTCTGACCACGTCTGGACAAATTGCAATGGTGTGGAGGTTATTGTCCGAGCTGGAATTATAGCAGCAGCAGCTTCGCCTGTGATGAATAGTAATGGTGGAACTGAATCAGTCAAGCTCAAAGAGATACAGAGCCAGAGAAAGAATTTAAACGAAAACAAGAAAAAAAAAACACACCAAAGCCAGACTGTGCTACATCTTGCATCACATTTACATTAAACTATCTGAAGAGAAATGGGTTGTTCAGCTTAAAAAAGATAAAAATAAAAAAGAAATAATTGCATTTCATAAAAGGATAGAAGGTTTCATAAAGGGAGCATAAAAAAGGATCAGGAGCTTATACGTCAACCTGATTGGTTGAGTATAAAGCGCAATCTTATTGATGTTTCATTTCGCATGGAACATTATCCATGGATTCAGGTCTGCTGCGTCCTGAGATCAATTTCAAAGCGTCACGCGGGAGGACACAGCCAAACAGAAAACAAAGGAACTAGCCTTGATTGCAATGCTTTCTCTCCATCTCTCCCTCCTCCTCTTTCAACCTGTTTGTGCGCCGGGCTGCTGCTCATTTCTGAGGCACTGTCGTTTGTCTTTGTCAGATGCCCAAAAGACTGCGGAATGAAGAGGGACACATGAAGAGGGGCTGGGTGACTGTGGCTACGGTGTGTAACCACACACACACGCGCACGCGCATGCACACAAACTCAAAAACTGTCACTGCTGAATCCCGAAGACAGTCTTTGCCAGTGAACCCTCTCCATCACCCTTTCCTTTACCCACCACTGCCTCTTTAGAAACACGAGTAAAGTCAAGTGGAGGAACATGGTGACACAGATGAAATTTAATTGAAACTGCACTGAATTGGTGGAGAGTTAAGGGAGCAACAGACCAACTATCAGCAGCGAGGTTCAAGATAGATGAGGCTCTCAACTGCCTTTGCAGTTGCCAGGCTGAGGGTGGGTGTGTTTTTGGGCTGATAAGACCTTGAGTTGAAGAGGACAGAGGCCACTGCCAATTCCTAATAAAGAAAATCCTTATTTGTCATAAAATATGAAAATCGTCTACTTTAAAACCCCCACAGTGTTGTTTCCTTAAAAGAAATGCTTTAAAACGCACATAAACAAGGCTTTATGGGAGGTATGTGCATATCTGCTCATTTAGTTTATTGTGCTGAGCATCCTTGAAGGAAAATGGCGTGATTGAAGTTCAATTTGTTAGCTGTTATTAAGTATTTCCGCATGGCTGCCTCAGTTAAAGGATAATGGATGAGGGATTTATTATTACCTTTTGGTCAAATGAAGTGGTGTGGGAGATAAGGTGATGAAATTAATGAGCGGGAGGAAGAGAGGTGATCCATCAACATCAAAATGGAGACGAGGGACAAGCGGTATTGAGAGAACTTGATAGAATTCATATTAAAAAAAAAAAAAAACCTGTGGACTTATCAGCACTAAGAGTTGCTTATTGCTTTTCATTTCCCAAAAGCTGCCTGCCTCTCAGCCCTTGACATCCACTACATTACACTATCCTGCATATCACAAAATGATTCTTACATTTACATTAACAAAAAATGAGCAGAGGTTACTGATTCCAAAGACTTGCACTAATTAAATAAGACTCCCCTTTACAAAATCAAAATGTATAGGCACGTTCAGGCCATGCTCTTTGTGACTCTTTCTCACAAATGAACACAAAAAAAAGCCATTTGCAATACCTGGAGTTTCAGAGGGCTGAGATGCTGACAGCGCTTTTATTGAAGCAGCAAATGAGAAAGAAATGGCAGATAAACACAAGCTGACACTCAAGGGCTTTTTGACAATCTGGTGCATCTGCAAAAATACTGCAACTTTTATGATAGTACTCTCTACTTCCACTGCTCCTTACCCTAGATTCTTGTTCACCTTCTCCCCCCGTTGCCTTAACCCCCCCATCTTTCTCTGTTCCACACTGGTAAACGAGGCCTTGTCACCTCCCATCAGTAAATGAGTTCATCGGACTAACGAGCGAGCAAAGGGCCCCAACACACTAACAAGGGTCTGTTGGCTGCCTGCGCCTCTGGACCAATCAGGAGCCTCATCACCATTGACACAAAGCCTCCTGGAGCCCTCTGGAGCCAATTAAGACAGATTTTGCTTTTGAGATTGAGTGATAGCTAGAAAAAAAAAGGATACACGGAGGGAGTGGGAAATACTAAGAGTACTGTACTGGAAAGACAGACAAAAAGATGCAACATATTTCGAATGAAAAGATTTCTTTAAAGAGGTACATGTCTCATGCAAAAGCAATGACAGGTAGAAGGTGTGTGGTTAGAGGCTGTGCTCAGGGTAAAATAGTCAAGTCATTCAAGAGGAAACCAATGCTCCATCACAGTGAGACCCTGGAATCATATGACCTTAAGACAGTGTTGCCTCATGACTCTACTTTTACACTCCAACAGTTATCGTGTAGCCTATATGCCTCAGCAAGAGTATAATTTAACTGACTGGTCATTACACCATCTCTGTCTGGCTTTGTGCTCCATGATTGTTAAAACATGGGAATAGTACAATTGGGGAGGCAGTAAGATAGGGCAGTTGACAAATGTATTGGATCCGAGCAAGTACTGCTGATTCTTGTTTAGTTTGTTTGTTTGGATGTTTTTTGGGCAGTTTTATGGAGTTTTTTGTTTTATTTTATTGTGCTAATTCACATGAGAATTCCACTGCTGAAAAAAGTGTCCTCTCATAAAACTGGGCTGTCTATGCAGCAGAACTAGTAAATATTTGTGAAATCAGCGCTACATGACCAAAGAAATCAGAGAAAAAGGCTGTGAAATTCCCTTTTGTTTAGTTTTTTTTTTGTTTTTTGTTTTGTTTAGGGGAAAACCTACATCAAGCAGGATGCACTGCGTCCACGGAACAAATTACCAATCAACTTTAGTGGGTTAAGTACTTCAAGGTGGGTGGTGCTTGGGTTTGGCTTTTACATTTTAAAACAGGAAGTTATGCAGTGGCCAGCTAGTACAAAGAGTTGACTTGACTTCTATACTTTTGTTTTTTCTGGAGGGAGGCAAACTGTAGCATTGTCCCCTGTACAAACAAATGCAAAGTGTCGTGTGAAAATTGGATAAATCAGAATACCTCTTGCACATATACCTCTGCAGTCAGTAGGCTGTTGGGCTGACGGGGGCGAGTTAGAAAATTTTAACACTTGCTTATCTCTTGCAAGCAGTGAAAACATTAAAATATTGAAAAATACTGAAATGTAAATATTACATAAGTTATTTAACTGACTGTAGATCGATCATAAATCACTCCAACAAACATTAAAAAGGAAATTCTTTGAAAAATGGGTCCATCATTTTGGTAGGTTTACAGCGTTAGTAGGTGTGTTGTGTCACCTTTGATCAGAGCATGTGGTTTGCTAAGCTAAGCTAACCTGCTGCTGGCTAAAGCTTTATATTGAATTAATCACAGTCCTAATGATATGAGACTGATATTAAAATACTTTTCTTTCTCTCACCAAGACAGTAAATAAAAACATTTCCCAAAATCTCAAACCATCTTTATAATTTAGTACAAAATCAACTTTCATAAGGTACAAATATCTATTAACAAGCTGCTACAATATATCTATTAAACCTTGAGTTTATGTATAAGAAGAACATATCATGCTGATAGGGTACTGCATACATTGTCAACAGTCTTCAATATAACTAGTAAAGACCATTTGTCCTCAACAATGATTGATAGGCACAATTGTTCTACCATCATGTAACTAATTCAAGATGTAATCACTGGTTACACATAAAGGCTCATTTGCCTCGAGGGAAGTAAAACAAACTACAAGGTCCAAAAAAATAAACACACCTAAGAAGCTGTGCTGGAGTGTGAGAGAATTAAAGCAAAATAAACAAGCCCAGCTTGCAGCAAGTGTAAGGTTATGAAGCCTAAAGGCTCAAAGCATTCAGTCCCAAACGTTACCCAGTTAGGGTTTGCACTCCCTGAATAAAGTCCCCTTTGAAAAGATCTTTGGGGCCACTTAGTCTGAATTTAGCCTAATAAGGATTAAACCCCTTTTTGGCCCTTTCACTGTTTGCCAACAGGTTAGCCTTTTCTCCTTCCCTTTCCTTGCCTGCTTAGCCTTTCTGAAGTGGGAACAAAAAAGGTCTTGTGTGGATTTAAGGAAATGCTGCAGTGGTCTCGGGGTTAATTGGTAGAGAAGTGAAGACTTCAGGGCAGTAACTCATTAAACATTCAGCCTTTGGGAATAAGCTACGGGGATAAAAGCCTCAGAAGGTCCGGGATATATAATAAGATACTATAGCTTCAAAAGTAAACACTAATGGTGGCAGATATACATAAACATGGAATTCATACAACGAGGGCAGCATAGTGGCTTATGGGGGCATAAGGGGGGTTAGGGTTATTAAAGTTTAACATAAGTTATGAAGATTCTCATTCATGTACAACAACTTTAACTTAAAAAATGATTCAAGTTTGAATCTAACTCAGTTTTATAGGAATAGATTTACATCATGCAAAAAGAAGCAGCGTAAGCTTAATAAATAATCTTTAATGGGAAAACAATACCAAAGCGATAAAATATTAGCCATTTCACCAAGACAAACTTTAGACTAAAATAAATTGTATTTAAGTACACACCCAAGAAACTAGAAATTGCATATATTACTTAAATAAAATTGCAGGGCACCTGTTGAGATTTTACTGAGAGAGTTTAAATATGTTTCTTGATTTGTCAAGCTCATCAGTCAACACTTGCATATCAAGAAAAGGAGAAAAAGAATGTACATGCTTTTCACTGATATTCAGAAAATCAAGAAGACAGACCAGAACCACCGCTGAGGGACAAGAGCTCTTCTAGACTCAATGCTATTGGCCCCCCAACTCCCCCTATAAGCTGCCATGGCAAACATCAGACAGGTTAAGATCGCTGACCGGCTCCTATCGCATTCTCCCCGCTTTCCTTCAATCTCTCATTTTGCTATTTAGTGATGGATAGGCTTTTTTGGGGTTGGTGCGAGGCTTCGCCGAAGTACATTCTTTTCTAATCCGGCTATTGTCACCAGCTTAAGTGGGTGTGGGGTGAAAAGTACACCCATCTTGGGGAATTCGGGGTTGGTTGTCCACAGTGAGAGAAGAGGGAGAGAATAGGACTTGAATAAAGAAACTGATGTGGGGACTTTTGAGAATTTGAAGGTGACTCAATTGGAGCTACATGTTTATCAATGACAAGTATTTTGAGTAAGAACTTCGATAGAGTTAACTGAATTAATAAACATCTTTAATATTCTGAAGTTGGATAAATTATAAAGTAACTGAAATACAAATAACATACAATAAACTTCACAAACATGCCTTTCATGGATGTCTGTCTAATATCTATGCTGCGTCTGGTTTTTTATCTGCTTGTTGGAATAAATTTTCCTCTCTTTCTCTTTTTCTAGTGTAAGGGCGTTTTGGAAGAAGTGTTCAACCACTGAACAGACTGAAAAATAATCTGCAGTGTCTTAAAACATAAATACAACTGACTTGACATGACTTAAAGCAGAATCAATTAATTTTTTTGGTGAAACAAGCTGCAAAAAGAAAAGTGACATATCATCACCCCGTGGAGTCGTAAAAACAAACATGCCTGACTGCATGACAGGATTTTCAAATCTCAATTGATTTTTAAAAAGTGGCAAACCACAGACAAAACGACAGATTGGACAGATTTTTCATATTTAAATCTCAAGAATGCACACACTGGCTAATCACTCAAGATGCAGGACCAAATTCTTGGCATTTATACTAAACTGTTTCAGACTGGCTGTTCCAGGGCTTTAGGAGATCTGGCTTGATTAAACGTGACTTCAGTAGAAAAAACAAACACGGAGTCAGACTAGTCAGACCATCATCCTCAGCTGGTTTTGTACCAAGGAACGAAGAAGAAAAAAAAAGTGGATTTCCAGATGAGTGACGGCTCACTGAGCCACAACAAACAGTCTGTTTATCTGCTGCCGCTGGAAAACATTCAGCTCACACACACACACACACACACACACACAAACACACTTTACAATGCCCCATTCTGCACACCATTGCAC
>JAUZTA010000024.1:3974792-3986871 GCA_034780835.1 Ctenochaetus striatus
GAGAAAGGAGAAAAAAAGCCCTAAAAACTTCCCAAATGGTTTTTCATTCAGATATTGATCAGCACCCTTTTATCATGACCTTGCTCCACCAAGGCCATATACTTTCTTAAGGGTATATGAAACTCATAAATCTGAGAGTTGCTACAGAGACACACTGGGCTGTGAACAGCGAGGCGGTGAGGCAGCGGATGGTGTAATTGGTCTTTCTGGGATGGCGGGCTTCTTTCATACTTCATAACAAAGATTCCATAACATTTCTGAGTTACCAGAAAGAGGACAGATGAAACTGATGTGAAGATGAAGAATAGATTCTTAAGGATGCAAAGGTGCTAAGGGAAATTATTAAAAATGGGAACCTCTTTTTATTTTCACCAACAGTTTATGTGACACAATAAAACAACATATCATCCTATCATTGTGTGTTAGAGCTGAACAACGTGCAAAAAAAGAGAAAATACTGTTGCAACAATTTGGACCAGAACAAACCTGAAAAAAATTTAGCAACAAAAATGGCCAAAAAAGCACTCACTTTACTACTACTGCTATATGTAAGCACTAATCCCTCAGTAAGTGTTATATATCCAAACAAGAAACAAATAACAGTATTAAAACACACAGTATGTAACTTTGGATGCCCGTGGGCTCAAAACAAAACAATAGCAAAAGTCAAACATCTTGAAATAGCGTGGGATCATGGGAGTTGTTGTCTTTTTTGTTAAACAACGATAAGTAATAAGTAAGGCTGTCAGTTGATTAAAATTTTTAATCGCGATCAATCGCATTAGTGTCCTGAGTTAACGCGTTATTACCGCGTTAATACCGCGTTATTACCGCAAATTTTTTACCCTGCTCATTTACGTTTACAATAAATACAATTTACTTTTGTTTTGTCCAGAGAACCATCGGGCAAAACTTTAAAGCTAGACTTTCTGTTTAAAAGTCCCTTTTCTGTATCCATTTCTGCTTTGTAACCGTTTGCAATGTTATTTTAGCGCCACTTCCTGAAACTGGAACGGACCGTGCGTGCGTTAATCGTGCGTTAAAAAAATGAGTGCCGTTAAAAGGAGTTTGCCCATCTAGGGATGGGTGTTGCAAATTAGCATCTGTTATAAACACCATGATACTTGCATCAGACAGCTGTACAGTTTGTTTGTGTATATTGTATCTTTTCCTATAAGATAAAGCAAAAATGCATATAATATGGATTTCTCTGTTTTTAACATTGTTGGAAACATTTAGAATAACACAAGTGCAAGACTCTAAATAAACAAAAATAGGTCTTGTCGTTTTCAGACATTTTAATGGGGAAGTGTTACTTATAATACCCTTAAATAATAAACTGATCTCATATACAGTTTAAAATCAATTCAAATGAACATATTTCCAACATGACAGGTGGTATCAAAACTAAACCTATAAATTATAAACCATTTCAACACTAATGATTAAAAGTACCAGTTTTAGCTTAACCACTTGCCTTCTGTTGTCACTTTAAATGATCCACTGAGTGTAAGTTTTTGAGTCACGGTCTACACTGCAACACTTAACCAAGCTAACATATGGACATCATCAGCTGTTAATATGTTCCCCCATGACACTTTGTTACTATTCCTTACAGCCCCAGCCACTGTACTGTATATACAGTCGAGGTAAATGTTATCATTAAGGCTATATTCTAATTCATATCCATGAGCCAGACTGCACGGTAGGGCCTCCGTGGCACGTTATTTTATGTAACTGATGGAACGCAAGTCTGTCAAACTCCAACGGTCTCCCCAGAGATTTAAGGAACATCCTTTTTGTCCTCGTCACAACTTCTCTGTCCCAGACACATGTCACAGTGCATGATTAACGAGGTGGAGGGTTTCACGTTAAACCCGTTTAAGGACTTCGGTGTTGGAGATTCCAGCATGATACACAGAGTCCCGTTTACAGAGATGAAGACAACTAAAGGCAGGCTTGCATTGCTTTATGCAGTATGTTTATGCCGTGTGTTTATGACTGTATCAAGGCAGATGGATGACCACAACTCGAGCCCCGGCTAATTGGTTCTGAAGTAGTCGGGGATCCGGACTAAAAGAAACAACTGTCTCTGCCTTGGATGAGACGGGAGCTGCTGAGTGCTACAGCTGCCACTGCACAGTATATGCCTGGTCATGTTTGTGTTTAGACGGCAAGTATTTATAAGCAAACCAAAAGCCATTATCGGTTAAATATGACCACCTAAGTACTGTACAAAGGACATTATGGGACTTTTTCAATATATGAAAGGGCTCATTTCAGAGATTATCTATTATACACGCACTTTTGAGGTCATCCTGACTTTTTTGGCAAAACAAAAGATTAGAACACAAAAAATGAACAACAGAAAGAGTGCAGAAATGTTTCTAATAGGAAAATCTGGTGCATTAATCAGAAGCAAGTGAGATTGGGGATCCGGCTACAGTGTTTATTCTATTCCCAAATGCAACAAAGGCAATCTGATGGTCAGATAAGTCAGCAGCTGCAGAGTTTTCCATCCAGCAAACAAGACACACTCTCAACCTTTTACATACAGATTTGTGCAATCACTCATCGCTGTGGTTTAGTATATACTGTAGCTAGAGGAAAGGATGTGAGGAAAAAAATGCCCCTGTCTTGGCTTTGTCTCCATCTTAACTTTTGATGCTTCAGTAACAAATATCGCTCTCTCATCCTTTGTTCCATCCATCTCCTGCTCTCTCTCTCTTTCTCTGTCTGTCTTCCTGCCCCTCTCGTGTCGTGCATTTCCGAGAGTCGGTGTACTCTAAACAGTTATGTTCTTGTTTCCTATGGTTATAATCTCCACTGACGTGCTGGAGTCCCATTTCCTTTTTCAGCTCTGCGTGCACAGTACCAGCGCAGCCGTAATGTACAGTGTGTCTATAAAACATACACGCGAGGCAGCGCGGACATTGTGCAGACCTCCGCTTTAACACATGCATTACATTCAGTATTATGTATCATAATTGTGATTTAAGTCTGGAATGAAAGCATACAAGCAGAGATGAATCTGGCTGCTGCTGTTTCTCATGCAATCATTTTTTTTTTTTTTTTAAAAGCTCTACATGTTAACATGAATGTGCTTACTGTAATCAGCATATCTTCAGGGTATGTTCAGAGCATAAATAACTGTTACCACCAGGGTTACGGTAACAATCGAGAACTTATCAAGTGAGAGAAACTAACAAGGTAGCTAACGACAAGACAGTGAACAGTAGAGCTGCATTTTATGGCTGATTAATTGATAAAGAAAACAAATAAAAGCCCCTGAAAGACCATTTACCCAATCTTCTTAATAATAATAATAATAATAATAATAATAATAATAATAATAATCTTAATAATAATAGAATAATAAAAATCTGCTTCAGTTTGATTTTTTTGTTTGTATGTGTTTTGTCGGTGGTATATTTGGTCATCCTTAGTTTGTGCAGCTAAGCTGGAAAAGTGATGTCACATGCTTCTGTGGACCAATTATAATTTTGGAATATCTGTATCCATTTACAGCTGTGGGGTTTGCTTATAATTGATGCCACTGTTAAAATCTGTTCTACTTCAGATCATTATCAAGAAAAAAAGCCAGACATTTGTCACCCCAGGCTTTTTAAATCAGAGGATTTGTTGCCTCTTTATGTTTTAGGTCACTAAAAATTAAATACATTTGGGCAAAACAATGTTTGACATAGTAAATTTGATGATTTTGAATTGAGCATCTTTTACTACTGATTCACATTGCATAGACTTAACGTAAGTCGATTAAAGCAATTAGTCTAAATGTAAAGATATGCAGCTTTTCTTTGCATTATCAATGTTAACTGGATAATTTGGGGTTTTGGCGTTTTGATTCAATCTAACAAGTAATTTACAGTCATCATGTTAAACTTTATGAAATAGTGACACGTCACTATTCCTAAACATTTTTCATACAAAACAATTAATCCTTAATGATACAACAATCATAAGATTGATGAAAATGATGAAAACAATGATCAGTTGCAGTTCTGATAAGAGGCACTGATTAGTGGTATATAAAGAGAACTGACAAGTAAATCTAACACAAGATTGGTGCTACAGAATTCCTGTTTATGCAACAATTACTGTGAAACAGAAATTATTTGTAAACAAAGAGATCAGCTGATTAACATAAAGTAGCTAACAAACTATTTAAAAAACTGATAAATTATTTGTGTTATAATTAAAAGAAGGTCCAACACACTTCATCCAGCTTCATAATTAGGATTATTTGCCGCCTTTCTGGTTTGACTTGCTCTTATTAAAATATTTTTTAGTTTTTAAACTGTTGGTAGGACAAAACAAGCAATCTGACAAGGTTGTGATTAATATTTACGATTCTTAACAATTTACAGTTAAACAAGAAATAAGTTTACTGACTGCTATTTCAAAATAATCTTGATAATTTATGATGGAAAAAAAATATTAGTTACAGCCTTAATAAGCAACAGAACGTGTACACAAAGAAGTAGCTGCCCTGTAATTATTCTATTAAATTCTGTAGACATCAGTAAAGCAATTATTATGTCTTTTATCAAAAAAAGAACTAACAGGAAAACTAAAAAGCTGGTCTGACAAAATCCCCCACAGTATAAAGTGCAGACACCATTTTGCACCTTCCTCTGTATCATTATAAGATAAGAAGGAACAATCTCCTTCTTTTTTTTTTTTACTGTGGATGTTCTGCTCCGGCTTCTTTCCCTCAAAAGTGTGCTGCCGAAATGACATAGCACAAGATAAAATAGTAATGCTAATATCAATAGTTTGTCCATTACAGGTCAGCTAACTGTCCAGCAGAACAGTTACAAAGCTGTTCGTTTTCGATCTCACAAGGCCGATCAATACGGGGGCATACTGTTTCAATTTTGCCGGCATTGATTTTCTCTATAACACTCCAACCATAAAGCATTCGTCTTTCTGAAGGAAGGATGATTTGATTTACTGAAGAAAAATTGGAGTGCACATCACAAAGATTTTTTGCCGGGCGGGAGTGTGACATGCCAAAAGATGGATGTCCCTTGGCTGGGAAGCCTCTAGCCTAAGGGCGTCCATTAGAGCAGTGGTGCTGCAGAAAATGAGCTGCCTGTATGAGGGAGGAGGAGCAGAGCGAGAGGAGCTGGTGCTCAAGTTGTGTGTGTTTTTGGGGGGGACGTGCTGTAGGTGAGGATTGTTGAAATAAACCACGAACAAAAAGGAAGCTGATGCTGTAAAAATGTAAGAGGGAGACAAAGTAGGAGAATAGTAAATGCCAGTAACTTACCTCACCTAAACCTCTGCATCTTGAATAATGTTTCCATTTGCCTCAAACAGACTGGCTAAATCAGTAGATTGTCAACAACATCAGTATAAAAAAAAGTGTGCACACTGCTTTTATGTCACACCTCAACCTTTTCTCAGCTGCCACCACCACCTTCCTTTTACTTCCCCCCGCTCTCTGCATCCAGAGTGAATTTCCATGGTACATTAGTCAGCCTATTAGAATGCAATAAAGAGAAGGTATGAGAGGGGAAAAAAGAGGAGAGTAGTGCGCATCCCCAGAGACTGTGAGTTGGCGTTCTCCATCATCTGCCCTCATCTCCCCTCTCTGTCCGTCGACTTTGTCTGGGTGTCATATACATGAAAGATGATTCCTGACCCAAATAAACACTGCAGCAGTCTGGATGCTCAGTGGACCCGAGCTCAAGGAAAAAAAAAAAAAAATCTGAAGAGATGTGGAGAGAAAAAAAATGACATCTGCCACTTGTTTCATTTGTGGCTATCTTGCTAGCTGTTCATTTACTTTTTTCCTCCCTGAAAAAGACAGCAGGCTGCTATGTTGTGCGCTTCAGTCTCAAGGCGCCGGGACAGAAATGTATGGATGAACAGGTTGTCGACCTATCTGTCTGGCTGTGGATCTGTCTTTGTCTTGACGCTAGATGACAGACAAGGGCACAAAAACGAAAGATGCTGCCTCTGTCTGGTGGAGGGAATCCTCCCCGGACGCCTGGTGATATGACTAAAGTAGAGAGCGAAACAAAAAAGAGTAAAGGACAAGGAGTGAGAGAAAACGAGAAATTGCATGTAGTGAAGAAGAGGAAGAAGAGAGAGGGAAGACGAAGCAAGGGAATGGAAAAGGGAAAATCACCTAACACCTCTTTTCTCCAGAGGCCAGGGCCGCTGTAAGCTGGATATTAAGACACAAATTGCATTCAGGCGGGTCACACTGTGTCAGAAGATATTAGATGCCTGCCGTGAGGAAACAACAATTCCCATCAGCCTGTGAGAAAATAATATTTTCATTTTCAGACTCTTTATTGAATGGAAACTTTGGGGAATACGTTTTTATGGTGTGTGAGCAGGCAGGCTTGGATTTTTACACCCAAGCAACAAAAGGTCGTAATCATAGCTGTGTATTGTCTTTGTGTTCCTGGATTTCATTTTCACAGCTGGAGAAAGGTCGCAGGTTTCATTGTGTGTATCCGTCCTTCCCCTCCAGTCTATTTACAGGCAGCACACGTTGCGGCCGGTAAATAATCAGGGAAAGAATATCTCTTGTTATTAGGACGCCTGCAGGTATGCAGGTGTGCTCGTGACATTTTTTTTCTCTGTGTCCATCTTTCCTTTAAAGTTGTTCCTTTTCTGTGGTTTTGCAGCACCAGATGTTTCTCCCGTGCCCACATGCTACGGTCTCCACCTGACCTTCACAGTAATTGACCAAAAATATTGATGTAATGGCACAAGACTGATTGTGATTTATTAAAAGAGCGCTGCACTCCAAGGCCCAGTGCCAATGGCTCCCTGCGCCCATCGGCAGCCATTAGGAAAACCATCAATAGCGCGACGGCATAAAGGGCCAGTAATGGGGGACTTTTCTGGCCAGAGATTGTAGAACACAATCTCCATAGTAAATAGCAGAGCTTTGTGTGAGTACACATGGAGAGCAATAGAAAGACTGGGAATGAGATGGCATCAAGGAAAGAAAAGTATTGCAAATAATACACTGCATCCTGATATAAGGGGGTAAAAAAAAGAAAAGGACAACAAAGGCAGCCAGAGATAGACTCCTGATCCAACAGCAAACTAACCCTCCCCGGACGAGTCTCTGGAGAGTTGGTTCAGCCTAACAAGCGTGAGCCAGCGGCCGTCTCTCCAGCTCACCATTACACACTACCTGCACAAACAGCCATCATTAGGGAATAGCGGCATTGGATTCTGCTGCCTATTTGGCGAAACAAACACAGAGGATAGGTTTCCCTCTGTTCTTAATGGGAGCAGAGCTGTTTGAATGGCTTTCATCTCCCTACCGAGTCAATGCATCATTCAACCCACAGCTGACATTTTCACCTTTGCAAATCTAATTAAATCACAGTCATGAGTATTTGGGGGAAGAGAAAAGATGATGATCAAAACCATTACAGTCGTTTGAATATTATGAGGTGGAGAAAATGCCATGCACACAGTTCAAAAAACAAAACAAACAAACAAAGAAAAACAGGTGCATCCCCTTGATTAAAGGATTATTGGAATATTCTTCATTTATGTAACACTTTCACTTTCTAAAACAAAGCTGCATAAAGTGAGACCTAAGAGCCAAAGTGGCCAACCATGAGAGTGAAACTGACCTGCTTAATGTCTGTGACATAAAACAACTAAAATTACTCAAAAAATATAATTCTTCTTCTTTATATAAATGCACTTCAAATACATAGAATCATAAATTATTAATTTTTGCATCATTTTTTCTACAATAGTTATTTGCTTTTGGCACATGGCGCGCCAGTAAGTTTCCTCTAAAAACACCATAATGATAGAATATATATATACAATTTAGAAATTAACTTAATTAACAAGAATAATGTGTGAAACCTCACTATGTAGCACTGTGTCATGGTCTAAATGTATTCTTAATACATACATATATATATATACATATTTATATATGCATATGTAGTATGGAGAGAGAGAGAGCAAGCAATAGTGTTTACTCTCTCTTAGACACACACAGAGATGTGACAGTGATTATGAAGAGGCGAATGAGATCAAATAAAGCTGTGTTAGAATTGTGGGCCATCAGCTCTGCTGAGTGAGGAGGGGTCCCGGGGTGAAACAGGAGGGGAGGAGGGGAACTGAGAACTTCACACAGAGATTAAATACCAGATGAAAGTGGACACAAATCGCCAACTGAGAGCAACACATGTAGCAGACAAAAGCAATCAATCGTCTCCCCTCCACCACCTCACCTCCAATAAGATTACATCAATCAATAACCTCTCCTATGAGTGATTGGATTTTGTCTGCTTCCAAAGTACAAGGGATGGGGAGGGGGGGCTGCTCAATTTTCCCAATGATTAAAGCAGGGCCAAATTGCTTTGATAACATCAAGGACCTTGCTGTGGATGGGTGTGTAAAGGGCAGTATTGGGAGCAGAGAGGCTGGTGGTAGCAGGTGGCTCAGACAGTGGAGAGAGTGAACAGCCTACACTACGCAGATCCACAAGTGAGGGTAGAAGTTCATCATCGTCAAAAAGGGCCAAGGCCAATAATATTTGACTTTTAAGGATCAAAAAACAGCCAAGAGCATTTTTTCTCACTCCCTGGGTAGCTAACTAGCCTGACTTAATCCAGAGACTGTAGGAACACATGAGTGATGTGTCTGTATATGTACATCTCCTAAGAAATAATTTAACCCCTAAATAGATTGAATGGATTTTTGGTAACTGTATCTGTCAAATGACAATGTAAAAACAATGTTTACAATTATCACTAAAATCTGCAGCTTCTCTCAGATTTACAAAATTTTGCAGAGTTCCAGCTAACTGTTTAGCTATCAGATTACAACTTCACTGCTTTTTACTTTACTTTCTGGTTTTCAGCAGCAGAGTTAATATCAGATAGATTTAGATAGACTTAAATTTGCCAAGTGTCTAGAGATAAATGATATTGACAATAAATGATAATGATACTTTGTAACTCCTGAATGAGTAAATAAACAACTTTTTAAACAACTCCCTTTACTCCAGATACTGAGCCCTTAAAGGACTATTTGTACATTTTATGCAAAAATAAAAACAGAAGCTGTATTTTTGTGTTAGATGTTTCCCTGCTGCTTCTACCCTCTTAAATGTTCCAGTGTTTCTTTGTTATGTTTCAAGCCATGTGGTTTTGGCAATAACATTGTAACTACCATAGCAATGTTAGACAGTGTTGTATCCTTGAAATGTTGCATTGTGACAGTTTTTTTCCTAAGATGCTCTTTTTAATTACTAACTAATTAGGGTTATGTAGATTTGCTAAATTAATATTTTATGAAAGTAAACAAAAATTCTCTCGAAAGTATTCCTTTTATTTACTAAGAATTAAATAGCCGCCATTTTTATTGCTCTGAGAACCAATGTAAAAATTACACATTTAGTATATGAGAGTTGGCCATGGCTACATGAAGACTCAAGACTGACACACACACACACACACACACACACATACACAATGTATATGCCTGTATGAATGACTACTTTAATTCAAAGCCTCGTTAAGATAAAGAAATTATGAAGCTAGTGTAAAGTTGTCACAGTCCTGCTACAAAAATAATGCCTTCCTGTGAGTTTGGAAGGTCTTCAAGAATCTCCAGAGGCAAACTTAAAGAGTTAGCCACTTTCCTTTTAAACCTCAGTAGGAGATTCATGTGAAGTCAATTGGTGGTTTGTGTGCAACAAAAGAAGTGTGCTCATTAGTGAAACACACACACTTTGGTCATTTGTCTTCTATTCACTAGGTGGCCAGAGGGCACTTTAAATTCCCTTCGTTTCCTAGGCAGATATGCCTGCTCAGCCCATCCAAGATTCTATGTGTGCGTGTGGGCGTCAGTGTTAGTGTGTGCGTGAGTAGCAGAAAGAGAGAGATCCACCTGCCTTGGCATATTTGTGCTAAAGTGCAGCAGCTGTTAGCTTATACCCCTGCAACCCATAAGATGCTAATTATGTATGCTGATTAAATTTATCCTCTGATTCAAGTAAATTTTCCACATTTTATGTCTAAACACTACAGGTATATTTTTAGACATATTTCACAGTCTACAGGGCTACCTTTCAATAGCGTTATGATTGCTGGTCACAGTGTTTGGTCCTCCTTGCTCTCAGTGGTGGTTGAGTCTCCACTGTGTTTTGTTGGTAGCTTAAACAATAAATCTGGTTTGTTGCAGTTGGGGTTTTTGGTGTGTGTTTGTGTTTTAGCCATCACTCTGAGGAATAACAAGTTACCAAGTTAATCACTGGCATCTTGGATCATGGTGACATTTTTCTAATGAGGAAAGAAACATGGTTTGACACTCAGTTACACAGGGTGAAAAAAAGTGTAACTGACTAAACATCAAAGTTATCTAAAAGAAGCTAAAATGTTAACTTGTGACCACTACTTTCTCTTTTCAACATCTATCACAGTTTATAGACTTAATTATTGGTTCACCTTTGCCTTGATGAACAGTTTTCCTGTAAAATGAGGGGTTATTAACAACACTATAGGTGTGCTTTATTTTCATTTACCTGAAAGAAACCAGTGGCTTACTTCATCTGGATTAAGTGTGTTTCCTACCTGGCAGATTGTTGGACTTCTCATACCTTTGTGTACTACCAGTGTCTGCTGATCAGTGAAATAGTGTGACACTATTGGCAGGAATATGTACCTGCAGGCACACAAGTACATAGCTGACATCTCGCACATCCACAAGAAAACCAGAACAGAGACAGGGCTTGTTGAAAAATGGATCCATAATGCTACTAGACAGTGGATGACTCAGGTTTTCTATAGAGCACAGAAGAAAAAATAAAAAGGGCAGTTGCTGCATGTGTTGGGCACCAGCATGCTATTTTCACTGGAAGGGCTCATTAAGCCACATTAGCCAACACTTTTGCAGCATTTTTATTTTTAATGGATCGTATAATTTGAATGAACACGTCCAACACACTTCTCGCTTCATTGTTGAGAACTTGTACTTGGTATCCAAACACTAGGTGCCACAAAACATGCACAGACAGCTTCTTGAACTGAGTGTATAATATTATTTCATTATATTTATTTAAAAAAAAAACTTGGCCTGAAAAAACAGAACAATCCTGGCAAAATAAAACAGGGTGAGTGTTGAGAAACAGTAATCTCTATATCCTTAATTTAATTAGCTGAGGCAAAGCATCTACATTAATGGAAAATGGCTGCACTGAGTAATAAAAATGAGCTAGACAGAAATCTAGCTCCAACCCACAGGGACAGTCATTAACCACAAAAGGTGACAGTTTATATGAAACTGCAAAAATGTGGTCAACTTTATAAACTTTAATGATAACATTCTCTTATGTAGCTTAATCAAAATCAACTGAGTAAAGTTAATACTGCATGGCCATGTTAAAGTATGATCAAAGCACTGGTGTATCTGAGCTAAGATAGACTGACCTGTGACTGTTGCACAAAGCAAGTAGACTTTTCTTTTAATCATTTATGAGGCTGACTGCCCTTCAACAAGCTCCCTCTGCCTAGTAAACACACACACACACACACACACACACAGACAATCTACAATTAGAGCCAATTATGTCCTAATCAATGAAGGAGATTCACATCCTCCAATGAAAATCTGATAACAGCTTAACAGCCAGGGAGGTCAACCTGAACCCTCTCTATTCATCTCCATTACTGGAGGTAGAAGGACAGCATGAAGGGTTTGAAGACAGGAAGAGAAACACAACAAAACAATAATGGCTGGTGAATCTCATTTCTGTCACGCTGTGCAGGAAACAGTATGTTGAAAACTACATACTACATACTACATACTACATACTACATACTACATACTACATACTTAACCTGACTCGTCTCTTTGCCCTTTAAGGTAGAATAAGTCAGGTGGTCCAAAACCCAGCACTTAATGTAGATTAGTTGATTGTTGATTGTTGAATCTCAAATGCTGAGATTGTTACTGGCTCTTACTTTGGTTTCCTAACAAAAAAAAAAAAAAAAAAAAAAGGGTGGGAGGGGCCGCTCTTCTTCTACCACTAGATGGCAATACCTGTGACCAATCA
>JAUZTA010000024.1:4029598-4048410 GCA_034780835.1 Ctenochaetus striatus
GTGCGGTTTTGCTCTTGTTCACAATATCTTCCTTTCTCACTCCCTGTAAAAACATTTTTCTTCATAGTTTTCTCCTGCCCATCTGATCCAGTGATATGCATATATCCTTTATCTGTAATGTCTATCACAAGCATAGGAAGACAAGTTTGCACAAGGATCCTTAAGGCTACTGTACACTAAGATAGTTTCGAGCTAACCAGCCAAAATCATGGGGTTTCCATTAGTTGGTTGCTATGCATTTCAAATTGAGACTTTATTATATAATATTTGTATATTTAAGAATTACGAGATAACAGATCTAGTACATGAATACTAGCAATGGCTGTCTGTCTCCTGCTGGATAGTATAGACAGCACTTAAAGCATACCATTATCTAGCATTGGCTTTTCAGTGTTCTCACTTTCTTCTTTTTGTCCATTTGTCAATACATCTATCTGAAACTCTTTGCCAAGAACAACAGCTTGACTCTAGTGACTGTAATGTCTCAATAACCCCAGAAGGCAAAAGTTGCATTGCTAAACTACTCTGCCTTTCTCCATAAACTGAAAAAGGGGTGGTAAGTTACAATTAAATTATTTTTTCCAAATACCATAACATAACAAACCATAACAAATACAATAACATCTATGTGAAATGACCAGCTCGTAATGTATATTTAGGTTTTCCAAAGATCTGTTGGCTGATTTCTGCTCATATTTCTCTGTGTTAAAACCTCTGACAGGTATAATGAAGTTAGCTGACAGTGGGAGTCTGAAGGACAGAGGGACCTTCACGCCCCATTCTTTCTCTTTTGGAGATCTCCTCGTTCTCAAACTGATTTGTGTGCAGAGATGGACGAGGGGCACCTTGGGTGGGTGTGTGGGCTGGGGGTGGGAGGGCTGTTGTGTCAGCGTGCCCACCTGCAGGAACATCTGTCTGTTCACAGAGACACATAGGCAGGTACACTCACTTCCTAATGACTGACACAGAAGGATATACACGTGGAAGTACACACACACAACACACACGTACGCAAAGAGTAACTCATTTCTTTTAATCTCAGTAAATCATATTTTTGTTTCAAACTCACTTTCAAGTTTTGCAGCAGCAACACAATTAAAGCCAAACATAAGCAAGTAAAGTTAAAATACACAAGCAGATAAAATCTGCATAAATGCAGGACCAGTGGAGTTAAGAATCAATTTGTTGCCGCTGTTGACTGCAAACTAAATGAGTCAATGAGATTTTGTTTGTTTGTCTTTTTTACATTTATATTAATACTGAATGCTGTTTGTTATAATGATAATAAAGATACATTGAACCTTGATGACACAACTTTTGGTACCGTGTACTGATAGACAATACTCGTAAAGAAGAACGAAGTTAAAACTTTACATCTCGCGAGTGCAGTTGCTCATCTTGCTCAGTCTCATGTTTCTGGTGGGTGACAATGAATTTCCAGAGCTTTGTGGAGCAAAGGACTTGAGCTTAAGATTAAAATAAGCGAAAAATATAACAGAACTTTTATAGTGAAAAACATTCTTTTTTTCCAGCAACATGTCAAAAGCTGTGATAATGTTTAGAAAAAAAGATGATGAGCACAATAATGCTCATCACAATAAAAGTGTAATACAAAGATTCTCAGTCATGGATAAATTTCAACTAGAAAAAGTGTCTCTACTAATAGAAATGAAAATCTGCATTCAGCATGAGGCATATTATCTCGACATGTGCAAAACTGACATCTTTACTATGGATAACACAAGGCAAACTAAATCAAAACATCTTCGTTGAGGGAAAGTGTGCAAATATGTATTTGTGACTGCATATATGCACTTATCAAGAAGCTCCCAGTGGACTGGTTGTATTTATGAGGCCTTGTTTCCGTGATTGTTCTCGCACAGTTCCGATGAATATTCAATGGGCTCAGAGAGAAGGCTTCCTAGAGCCCAAGAGAAAAGGAGGGCAGAGAGAAAATGTGTCTAGTAACTCACATTCACACAAACACAGACACACACTAACACAATCACGGTACAAACACACACACACACACACAGCCCTGCAGCAGTGGGAGGAGAGAGAAACAGTGACAAACAGCTTTGGTGCTACAAAGGTGGCAGGAAATCTATCAAACGGGACAATAAAATTGCAATTGAGTTTCTTTAGCTTTTTTATAGCAGATGCATGTATCTTGGTGGCTTGAACCCGCTGCAACTATCCAAGACACAGGCGGGTTTCCTGCACTGTGTGTGAAAATGTGTGTGTGTGTATCTTACAACTTGCAAGTGCATTGGTTTAATCACACACACTTGTGGTTTAATCACACACACACACTGTTGTTAGACTAGTGCTGGGTATTGTAAATGGAGCCAAGAAGAAACAGCATTAATCTTTTGTAATTATAGGCAAAAAAGCAATTACAGCCTGTCGTGTACAAAGTACAATAAACAATTTCTGCACAACACCGAACTAGACACTTTGCTGCATTGCAAAGTGAGACCTCGACACACTGCAGCCGTATGAACAGATGAAACCTGAACAAAAGCTTTGGGTGAAACCAACTGCAACCTGGATAAAATGTGCAGCATAATCTCTCAGCAATAAACACACTGTTATAAACATCATAAATAGGGCCATCATTAATTTTAGATTTTCACTACAAGGTTATTGTGTATCATGAAATTATCGAATTCCACATAACTTCATTTTCTCAAGATCTATGGAAAATTTGAACATAATAATAATAATAATAATAATAATAATAATAATAATAATAATAATAATGCTATCTGTTCAGTTCTTTGAGTAATGTGCATTGTCACGTTATTTTTGGAAAATGAATTACACTAAAAGTGTGACGTATCTTTAATGTACAGACTACAAACGTGAATTTATAGAAGACAGTGAAGCAAGCAGTATTATACACTGACTGTCATGGTTTCACCGTACCACAGTGTCTCCTCACTTGTCTGGGTCTTTCACTAAACATTGTCCTTTGTTTTAATTTTCCTTAGACTATAATTTTTATATGTTTTATCCTCCTTCAGATCAGTTTCACAGTGTTCAAAAGTGTGGAGGGACACTGTGGGTTCAGAGCATCAAGTATACAACACACACTCCACACTAACTACTGCCTTGATGCTGATCATTTGCCAGGCAGTCTGTCTGTGCCCCCTACTGGATGATAACGATCACAGCACCTCCTCTCTGCAATGAATCGTCTCATATCACAAGCACTTCTTTAACTCAACCTTCAATCTGCCAGTCTTAAAAACCCCCTAGACCACAATCTGACACCAACCTCAATTACTTCACTGCATTGGAACAGAGAAGTGTAACATGATATCAACAGTGAATTTCGAAAGCTGTATTTTGAATTCAGCCTTTGGAAATAAGAAGTGCCAGAAGTTTATTTTTATCTCTGCAACGTGAAAGAGAGAGTAAAAGGGCTGGTAGAGTCATTTCAATCAGTTTATACTGCAACTAGCATTTAAATTAGACCACTGTAAGGCTTCCTTTGCTTAATCTGATGGGCACTGAAAGGCAAGGTTCAATTACCATGCTAGCCTCATCAGGAGTTAGAGGGTCAGAAGATAATGCTCTCTAATTTCTAATTTCTGCATTAAGTCAAGTTTAAACCAAACATATGGGTGACAGAGCTGATGGCTTTGACTGAATCCTGCAGGCTTTTTGGCTGGAATCAAACTAAGGAGGAGGGTTACGGTTACGGTCATGTGGTGAATGTTTAGGCTGACACTGTGTGTCTGCGTGTGTGCACAAGTGTGTGTGTATGTTCTTGTGTATACTACGGAGAGATAAAGAGTGTCTGAGGTAAAGCGAAGAAAAACAGAAACGAAACACATAAAAAGAAAACTAAAAATGAAACAGATGAGGAGATAAGAGAAGATCCACAGAGAAAGATAAACAAAGCTGCGTCTAGCCCAGTCTGTGTCTGTCTGTGTGTGTGAGAGAGAGTCTTGCATGGATTATAATGAGTGCTCTGACCTTGGAGTGGGTGATGGACAATGTGTCCACCCAGACGCGCCAGCCGCCCCACTCGTATTTGATGGCGTGATAGAGCAGGATGCGAAAGATGGCGTAAACCATCTCTGTGATTTTCTGCTCATCGCTGTTTCGTGGGTTGATGAAGCACAGAGAGAGCATCCACTCCTGCCACACCGAGCACTGCAGCAGGCTCCTGTAACAGAAAAAAAAAAAAAGCATGCAGCTATGTAGTGCTGTATGTGAATCCCACTGGCACACAAACATGGCGTGGACTAGTGTGTGATGTAGATCTCCATCCTGTGAATTTGGTGGAACTCTTACCTGCGGTTCTCTCGGCTGTTATTGAACAGTTTGATCATGTCTGACAGAAAGACCCTGCGCACCTCCATGCTCTCCGGGGATGGGGGAGAGTTCTTCAGCAGAGAAGCTATAACCTTCAGAATTTCTAGAAATATTAACAGAAACAAACCCATTCTCTGTTAGGACTGAGACAGAAAATGTTTACATTTTTGCAGAGAGTAAAGTAAGGGTTCGGAAGATATTAAATAATTCCTTATATGTTTAAAATGTGTGTCTGTGTTTTATTAACATATTACACTGCATCAATTCAAATTTTTAGGGATTATGAGAAAAAGTTTGGAAATTTGGAAACATCCAGTATTCTGCCTGGAAATAAAACTTGCTTAGGAGAAACTGTACAAATCAACAACTAAATCATACATTGGTCTCAACATGTGCAAATCATTGTGTCACAAACTATCTGACCTTTCAGTTATACACACCTGAAAAACTGCCAGTCGTAAGAAAAACACACAAAAAAAAGAAAGGCTCAGGCCATTGATCTTTATCATAGGGTAATGGTTTTGGTATTGTTTCAAATGAGGGAGCCCGAGTCGCAGGCCCTTCTGCAAGGCTTGGCTTCACTTAAACCAAAGAGACTGACTGTTTAGATGAATTATCTAGACAATGTCAATGTCTATTTGCCTTGAGTAGAGAGACGGCGGGGCTTGGATTTCACTTGTCTCTTCAGACCTTGGCGCTAACCGATGCCCCCTTGCCCCAGCAGACGGTTGTGTTGTTTCTACGCCTTAGTCACTCAAATTATGAGTCGCTGAACCTTTACCGCCAGAAAATTACCCCAGCATGTACCGGGAATGAGGATGGAGGGACGGCGTATTCCCTTCTTTTTTCCATTTGCTCTTGGTTCTTTTTTTCCTTGACTTAATTTGAGGGAAATGGTACTTCCTCGGTTTGTTTGATTGGCTCTGACGTTACTAAAGACTGTAATCAGGGGGCCATTTTAGGAGTTTGTTGCAGATTAAATCAAGAGAATGCACGGCAAAGGAGAAACAGACCACTGCTCTATGTTCCATAGAATGTGCTCACATGTAGAAACCCATGCAGACCTCTATGTCACATACCGCCTGTCTAGGATGGTTGGGTAGGAGTTTTTAACACAATAAAGGCTTAAGATAATCAATGTGTGACTACAGCAGGACCTTGTCAGATTAAGGCTGGTTGGAAGTAAACCTTGGTTGTGATTATACCAACTGCTTGGGTTTCAAACTGATTAAAGCTGTTTTGAAAGTGTGTGCAGTGCAGGAAGGGGCACATATGCGTGGAAGTACCAGCATTAAAGAGACAGGGATGTTTTCTTTGCTTTGCTGAAATGAATACTTAAGATTTCAACATATGAAATGATTTTGTGAGCTGACATGAAATTGGAGGTAAGTAAGGGCCTGAAACTATGAGATGGGAACACTGATCAAAGTTTGGAGTAGCAGTTAGCTTGTTATGTTGCCGCGTTAAAAAATAAGTCTGCGCTTTCTACTGGTTTTATTCATATAAATATTTTTTTCTTATTTTCAATTTTTTATAGAAAGAGAGAGACACAGACAGAGTGAGGGAGAGTGAGACAGAGCGAGAGACAGAACTTGAAAGTACATCGCAATTCAGTCCATACACATACAAATGTGCAGTATGTGAGCATTTGAATAGACTTCAAAATTATCAGCCTCTCTTTTTCACTAAGTTGTAAATAATGTTATTTAAATCAATGTTTAATCACTGTGTAATCCTGTTTTTAATTATAGAAATTATTATATTAAATATTGATGCGATACACATGGTTTGATGGAAAAATATTTAACAAAAAAGATAATAACAGAATGTTAGAAAAATAAATTCGGGAATACAAATACACTATAAATATCATATAATTTAAGAAAATCTGTTAACACAACAATTCAATGCGATCGAATAATTGATTCAAAATTAGCATATATAGACATGACTCTCTTCACACAGCGAATTAAGTGCAATTTTACAACATTTATCTTTTCATGCAAATGAACCTGGACATGCATAATACAGACTTTCAATAAAACCAGCAGATGTGTGTACATTTGTCACACAAAGCATTTTCACCATCCTCAGGCTGGGTTTATGTCTGACGCTCAGTCGTATGGAAGTACCCTCTGGCTGCAAAATTTACGTCTTTCATTTGTTTGACTGTATATAGTGATCGCACTGTTCCGTGGGGAATTATCCTCTAGTGCAGTACGGAGCAATAGGCATGTAGGGGGTATGCTGCAGGGGTTGATTTAGGAGAGTAGTGTGGCGCTGGGGAGGCACTTACGTGGGTTGAGAATCTTCACAGTAGAGTCAGGGTCCGGATGCTGTTTATGGATCACTTGAGTGCAGATCTGCTCTGTAAGAATCTACCAGGGGACCGAGAGAGGATTCGAGTCATAAATATCCACATACATACAATACCAACAATAACAGAGAAACAAACCACACGATGGATACACAAGGCTGTGTGTATTTTTACAATTACATTGTATGTGGCTGAATAAATGTCGAATAAAGCTTCTGCGTGTGGTCAGCCATACAGTTATTTATTTCAACAAATTCATTTAATTGATGTCTAGAATAATAAAGGAAAACTGAAAAATTAGACAAAGATAGGTTTGTTAAATTTAAACCAATTTAACATCAGCAAGTAGCTAAATACAGAAGTTATTATTGGATGTAACGGCTGTCTTTGAGGATCGTTTCAGTCTTGTAAGTACAGGCCTTGAGCGTGTATGTATGCAGGGGACCGACCTCGAAGAGCACATTGTAGGTCGTCATGGTGAAGGGGTTGGAGTGAAGCATCAGACGCTCAGTGAGCAGAGAGAAGAGGCCATGACTCAGCATGACCTCAGCTTTCCTCCTGACCAAGATATTGGGAGGTCAAAGGTCAGTCAGTAAACATTAGTATATACCAGAACAGTGTTGAATCAAAAGGCAATCCAGACCTTTTGGGATACAAATGCACTGATATACCACAACCATATTATTTTATTTGAAAGGTAATATCAAATAATATTGAAAATGTCCAGGGATATTATTAATCTTGAGAACTGACAGACAAAGACAAAATATGGAGCTTCTGATGAGTCAAATATCTGCAGCGGTTGAGATCTGTAAAAGTATAAATCAGCTAAGCTCCAGCTGACTTTTGACGTGGAGGAAATGAAAAAGAGAATCCCTGCTGACTCAGTAAGAGCAGTCCTTCACAGGCGAGTCTTCATCACTTTCATCTCTGATAACTGATCAACTCTAATTTTAGTATTGTGGCTCAGCTTAAGAACTGTGGACTGTTTGCAGTCAATCTTGCATCTGGATCACTTGACAAAAAAGACAGTTCACCAGCGACACGAATACATCAAAAGAAGTTTTTAGATGAAAAATAAAGTGGTGAATGAATGTATGATTAATAACTTGATCATTTTAGTTTTTATTTTGACAGTGAGACTTAAAGATAGTCAGAAAATAATAATAGTTATGATGGTACATAATGTTCTGTTACTTTTCAGAAACATTATGGCATAAAAAAACTGTGAGAAACTACAAAGTGCTTATAGAGAAAGAGACATAGAAATCAATAATAACCATGTAATTGCATTTAATTTATTAATCATTTTATTACTATTACATGTGTGTGCTCATGTTTAAAGAATTTTATATTTCTAATACAGACAAACTAACATTTTTCAAAGGAAACTCTGAGAATACAATGACAAGGACTTTAGCTTTGTGACTGTACTTACTTTAGTGGCAAGTGTTTCAGAAAGTAGCCCATAACTTTCAGCGTCTGCACTCGTATTCCTTCACTTTTTGAGGCCAAAAGTTTGTAAATGACACTGGAAAAAAATAAAATACATGAGACAGATTATAAAGACAAGACTATTCGAAGTTAAGGATATATCAATTCAGCACAGCTGTTAACTATGTACCATATTCTTGGGGAAAAAAATATATAAATGTAAATGTTCACAATATAGGGTTGCATAAAACTGAAGTATTGCAAGAGTAAATCTATTTAATTTTAAATATGCTATTTCAATTCATACTATTTCCAAAAATACTAACAAAACTATCAGTACACATGCATGTAATAAAAGCAGCAATGATTACCGAATCCCGTTTCGCTGGTCGAAGGCCTGGACCATGGGCCCAGGATGTTCAGACATTAGAGCTACCAGCAACTGCAGCACATCCATGAGGTTGTCATCCTTTGCAACAGAAAAAAGCAAGACTTAAGCTATTGTGACTTTCAACAAGAGCATAGAGTACCAAAGATGAAATAAGTTGATTTTTGAGGAGACATTTTAATTATGAAGAAAATTTTAGCCAGCTGTTCCTGTCAAATATAAGATAAAGGCAAATATGGGAATAATTCCTCGTGTTATTTCTTTGATGTTTAGCAGTGCCAGTTGCAGAAGTAATGGGAGAAGGAGAAGTAGTAAAAATTCAGGAGAAATAAAGGAACACGTCACAAACATCTGTGCTAAAGATTTGAGATATGTATCCGATGAAGGGAAGGGCTGTTACATGTTAGTGAATTTTTTAGACGATGTTGTAATCACAGTATTTTCTTACAAGGTTAAATGCTTTACTTGTTGATTCAGTTGTTATGCATCACTCTGCAGTAAACAAAACCACTTCTGTCAGGATCTCTAACTGGCAGGTAATAACAAGAAACAGTAAAGCTGCCTTTAGCAAAAATAGCAATTCTGTATTTGCTCTGCATATCAGAAGGTGGGAATCCCTAAAATACAGTAGTTGTGTTATGTTGCCATCTGGTGGCGAAGTCTCTGCTGCATGAGCAACAGCACACATGCGTACCTCATGCATGGTAAGGAGGTAGTTAAGGATACTCTGCAGTTCATCTTCTTTCACCCCATGATCCTGGAATATAATTACACAGATTATTTCACTGGCCATCGCAGAGGTTCACAATATTTCACAATAAACACAATAAAAAAAAACATTTAATGCAGACCTATCTTGATACAGATTTTGATACAGCTCAGCTCTTAATACAGCTGATTTTTCTAGAAGATCAAGTACACTGTAAGGTATCTGACATAGAAGAACAAAAAAATAATAATAATCCCTAATAATGGGAATATTCTAACCAAAACAAGGAATGTGCAAGCATGGATCTTTCCCTCTAGAATGAGAACATTCAACAACAAACAATAAAATAGCCGTGCTACAACTAAAAATCACAGGCAATATCTGTATGAAATTTCGATTAAAACAAATCCAGGCTTTGTGTGGTTCTACACAGAGAAAGCATTGTTAAAATATGCAAAATGATCCTAAAAATTACCAGTTTAAATCTGTTTAATTAGATCTGGTCTTTCCAGACTGTAAATATGTACTTGTTCACGTAAGAGTTTCATTTCACTTAAGTTCAGTTCAGTTAATATGAGACAGACACTTTAGTTCATTTACAGTGTTTCAATAAAATTCAAACACTAACTGACATGATTTACTCCACAACAGAACACATATAATAAATCTATCTATCTACATCTAACATCTAGAGAACTGTAGATTCATCAAGAGCTAACATTTTCAGTGTAATAATCCTTATGAATTACTTGAAAGTACACATAATATTAGCATTTAAAATGCGTCACTTGCTTAAGTAAGTCCATGGTCTGTTTTGGTTGGGGACAGCTGCTGTCTGGCTCTGGCATGATAAACTTACCTTCATTATGAGCTGCTTGACAAACAGCAACAAAAAGGCTCGCAGAGAGAGGAGCTCCTTCTGGTTTGGTCTTGGACCATCTGCAAACCCAAACAGCAAACAATAACTGTTGAATAACTAATCAAAAAGCAAATGAGCACAATCCAAAAGAAAAAGGTGAAAAATAAAAAAAAAGCTTATTTTTTCTTGCAAAAAGAAAGCACTAATTTATCATTTTAGGTATTTGTAATGATATTATATGTGTACATCCATATTTCTGTTTACAAGCACTGCATCATGTTATGTATTACTTTTTTTCATATTTATTTTGTCTGCACCCTTACCGAGGCCTTTGGGTGTGACTCCGCTGCGGTCCTGAGGGTTAACAACCCAGTAGTAGTATTTCAGTGTGTGCATAACCTGAAGCACAGTGCCAACCCTGCGGATGGTGTTGTAGATGGTCACTGTGCTTATGAACTCTGTTGCTAGGTAAGTGTAGAGTGTCAGTTGCACCTGCAAAAGATAAAGCACGTATGAAACCACAAGTTTAATGGTTCAAGCAGAATAATCCAATATTAGTGTGTGCTGGTTTTGTGCTCCTATAAGAGGAGAGTGTTTGCTTCTAGGCGCCTAAGAGTTGCAGGCAAGCTGTTCTCATTTTAAAAGCAGTCACTGAGTCACAGGCGAAGGTGTAACCTTGAACTCTGAGCTGAACTGTGAAACACTGAAAATGGAAAAGTAGGGCAGGACCGTACAGAGCAAGAGGGTGAGTACAACTGTGCAGGTCTGTGTTTGTGTGTGCATGTCTGCATGTAGTAACCAATATGCATGCGTCCTATTTACATGTGTACACGCAGGTTTATCCATCTCTACAAATGCAACCAAATGCATAAGAATGTGCTTCTATAATTTATGTGTGTATTCATGTTACCTTGGCGGGGGCATGGATCCAGATGGCGGGGTTGAACAGAATGTGGTCACACAGCTGCTTGAGCAGCAAGATGCCATTCTGCAAGTTGCTAAGGTATCTGGAAAAGGCCAGCACAATGTCCAGGACGGGCCGCGTCACATGCACCTTGGATGACTGGAGCGCGGACAGGGAGACAAAAAGTGTCACAACAGGAGGTGAAAAAAAAAGAGAGGATGATATTTCAGTGAAAGGATACAAAGACGGGGGAAGCAAACAAGGGTGAATGGGGTACAATACAGAAAGGGGAGGGAAAGGACACATGCAGAGAAAGATAAGGAGGAGCTCCTCTTCTGCCTAACAAGCACACAAGCCAGCTGTGACCTCCAAAATACAGCTGAGGGAAAACAAAGTCTGTCTCATATTAAGTGTTGGTGTGCTCCTGTCTGAGTGTGTTTGTGGTGTTAGGGGAATCAACAGTGGCCTTATTACTGCACTGGGTTCATTATGTGAAGCTACTGGGTATGGGAGGATGGCTCTCTCGTGTATTTCTTTGCCAGCTGAGCCAATTTGTGTTTGTCTCACCTTCTCCAAAGCGTAGCCGATGACGAGAAACCCTTTGCAGGCCAGGACCTGCTCTTGCATAGCCACGGAGTTCTTCAAGAGCTCCATCACGAAGGACAGCAAAGTGCAGCTATGAGGCCCACAGACAAGCAGTGACACAGAGAGAGAGACAGGGAGAGAGACGCGAGTTAGACAGTGACAATAATCTATGTAAGCGGCTGACAAAGGCCTGACTGTGAAGGGCATATCCTACATGAAATGTGATTGAATGAGGGTGTCGTGTCCCCATTGTGTTAGCAGGACAGATTTTAGTTAGCATCACCTTGAGGGCAGCAGATACAATGACGTTGCAATTTACAAGCAAAATTACCACCTCGGTTTTTTAAGATGGGCATTATAAAATCAAGTACTTCAAAAATGATAGCAGGGCCTTCTCTCTGACAGTGATGCTGCTTAATGTTAAAGTCAGTTTTATAACGGGCTGAAAACCAACATTGGGTGCTGATATCACAAGCTTCATTTATTTAATCCTAAGAAACAGTTATTTTATATCTGTATATTTTGAGTTCACTGATAACATCCAGATAGATAAGTTTTTTAAGCCTACAACTCTGAGCAGAGACATTGTGTCAAATGTGACCTTAAAAACAACGCTTATAATTATCTAAATATCTCATATGCAGAATACAAAGATCAAAATAAAAAAAGGTTAAAACAAAAGCACAATAAGCTGATTTATCCTGACTTTTAATCCCTCTGGTTAAAGCTCGCATAAAACTAGATTATGTGTCCCATACTGCAGCTGGATAGCATCTTTACTTCCCTCCTTACTTTATAAATACCCGTGTCCATCCCATTTTACACTTCAGTTTGTAACGCAGGCTTCCCATTAAAGGTTTGTAGTTTTGGTTTTACATGTTGTAATGCAGTTGTCAAAATTGATGAGTGTCAGCAGCATATTCATAACATATTTATAACACATCAAAATTATCACACAGTTGTTGATGTTGTGTTGAAACAGATTTGACTGATTGCAATATTTACACTTTTCCTGTTATGTACTGTCACAATGGATTAACAACAACATCCTGATTTAGTCAAGGAAAAAAAAAACAGTGCTCTTATTAAGACCAAAGCATAAGCGTTTGTGTGTGTTTACCAGACAGAGGTGTCCAGCTCATGGCTGGAAGGCTGGCAATAATCCAGCTGTGCAAACAGAGGGAAGAGGACCTGCACACCTCCAATAGAGTGTATGCCACTCTGGACTGAGTGGGTCACCACGGCCTTCACGTCCTGCCGAAACAAACACACACATGGCCACATTTAACAAGCATCACAGCTAAAATTTGCATGTGGGCCAACTGACATTATATCTGTATGCTGACAAATATTATGCGACTACTTGCAAGCAGTTGAAAAGTAACAATTACACAAATAGTGTTTTTGTTTTAATCCTACCACTGAAGTCAACTTTTTATCTTTACAGATATATTTTTGCACTTTTGCAATTGTTAGGTTATTTTAGTAGACTTAATGATAAATACAGGTTGCAAAAATGCTTCATGTTTGAGAGGTTTAATATAATTTGCTACCTAATACTTAGTGTCTTGTTTTTTTGTTGGGTTATGACTTGAATAAGATGCTGAATTCAGATGATGAGGCTTAACTGATCACATTGTGCTAGTTAGCCTGGTGAAAGAGCTGGTGTCTGAGTTGTTGTAAGTTGTTGTGCGTTGTTGTACGCTGTGACACAAACAGCGGCTTGGCAAAACTTTTTTTCCTCTCTATAGGATTGGAATCTCAAGCATGCCACAGCAAAGCAAAGAATATAGGTCACATATTCATTAATATTTCACAGCATGTGTGCGTGCGTGCGTGTGTGTGTGTGTGTGTGTGTGTGTGTGTGTGTGTAAGGAGTATATAATTGTGTGGAAGCAAAAGCCGCCCTCACAAAGGAAACAAAGCATTTCCTTTGATGAGAGGTCATGAGAGAAAACTCAATTAGTGCTTGAGACAAGAAAACTCAACATGAGTGAAGTAACGGTGTTGAGTTTGGCGTGTGTGTGTGTGAGTATTTGTGTGTGCATGGTGTGGGTGTGTATTGGTATGGCATATGGAAAACTGCCACAAAGTTCACCTCCTACTTTTAACAGAATAAAAGCACATTTACTAGAATGCAGTTCCAAACTAAATCTCAGTCCCAGAGAAAGCTAATTCCATAATTAGAGCACCAGGATGGCATTTTTCAGCAGCTGCGGCAGTCTGGCAGCTCTGCACCTCTGACCTAATGAGGCTATTAAAATGAAAAGATGCCAACTGGGCCGCTTTCATTATCGCAGAGGAGGGAAGAAAGAGTAAAGAGTGGTACAAACAGAACAGTGGGAGGGAAGGAGCGGGCGCACAGGTGGTGAATGAATTTGTTACGATGTTGCTTTAATGTTGGCGCGGCACAGTCACTTTGGGTTACATTTAAACAATTCCAGCATTATCCACTCCAAGGGAAACGACTTTCACCTGTAACACAAGCTAAACACCAAATTAAAGGCAACAATTACCTGCAGCATGAGCGCATGGGGCGAGTGAACGAAAATGGAGGCGTTGTCCTTGGGTGAGGACTCAAGGCAGAGCTGGGCATCTGTGGCGCGGGGATTATAAGTGAAGGCAATACTGGAAGACAGCTTGCCATCATACAGTAAGGTCTTATGATGCTCTGCAAATAGCAAGTCACTCTCAGCCTTGTACTTGAATGTGCCCTGAGGAGATTGAGGAAGAGGATGGGAGTAAGTTTAGTGTAAGAGAGTGTAACACATTAACAATAAAGAAACTAAGTGATAGCACACAAGTGTCTAAATTACAAAATAGTCACTAAGCCACTAAGATGATGCCAAGTTTAACAAAAGTGAAGTGCCAGATACAGGATTCTGGTGCAAATATGTTGCAGCAAACAAACATTTTTGCCTTCCGACCTGATAACCTGGACCCAGCTGATAGATAGCCAGGATCTGGGCAGCGCTGAGGGCCTCTCCAAACAGGTACACTGCCCCCATCTGTCCACAGAACACCCGGTTGACATCTGCTGTCTCGGACGATCCCAGGAAACACTTGTCAAATGTCTGTAGCAGAAGGGACGCAGGCAAAGGATGATGGAGGTAGGATGTGAGGAAGCAAAGCAGAAAATCAAAAAACACAGAAATAGACCGTTAAAAGATGAAAAGAGGGAAGGTAGGGGGGACAGGGTGCTTGGGAGGAAGGAAATAAGGAAGGTAGGATAAATAAGACCAAAAATAGCCTGAAAGAACAGAGAGAAAAGGCATTTTTACACCAGCTATAAATGGCAACACACGGCTATAAGCATTCTGTAGCTAACATGATAATGCTCTATCTTCCTCTGGTCATGGTCAGTGAGGCATAAGCGGAAAAGTTGAGAAAGACGAGGGCACATCTCAATCAAGTTGCTAATTTGCTTTCTGACATGCTGACACATCTAGAGGATTATATTGCACTGTGGAGGGATTTTCACTCCTAACAAAATTTGATTTAAGAATCTCATATCTCAGCATGACAGAAAGCAATCCTTGCGACTGTGACAGAGTTCATTCAGTGATGTATGAGAGGCGCAGGGTTTGTGTGTATATGCAGTCATTTTTACACTGCACTATCCATGCTAAAAGATGACAAGAATGTTTCACCCTGGAGCCCCCTGAAAGCAAACACTGAGATTAGATATATCTGGGAAGGAGGAGGGCATTAGAGAGAGGTTTGCTTTTTAGTTTTTGCTTCATACTCCTGCAGCGATATCTGCTCCTGAAATTGATATTTGACAGAAAATATAGTACATGTACAGATGTAGACGTATAGGATATGTTTGGGTAGAACTGTAAATATATCATCTTGCCAGAGGGTCATGCAGTAATATTTGTGATTTGCAAACACACAGAACACACTGGTTCATATAAATAGCCAGCAAAGAGGAATATCAAAAGCTATATGCAGCAGTCACTAAGTTTGGCTTAATATAAAGCCTGAAAACAGTGGGAAACAGACAGTCTTGTTCTCTTCTACCAAAAATTACCAATTTATATCTATTTTGCTTAAGTCTAAAAAAAACAAGTTGTAATTTTAAGAGGGTTATTTAGCCAGGCGTACTGATTTCCCCCGTTTGCAGACTTTCACTTTGTATTTCCAAAAAATCTCTCTGCAAGAAAAGTGAATTTGCATAATATCCAAAATGTAATTACTTTAACAAATTTTGACATCAGAATTTGTTCAAAAGCCTAAATATACATCACCACCCACTTGGTAATTTATAACATAAGATTGTTCTTTAGATTGTTTCTACTTACGTCGCTGGTGTTGACAAACCAGGCGATGTCTCCAAAGGAAGCCAGTTCACCGTTCACATAGCAGCTGATTTCGCTGTTTTTCCAGCGGTTGTAGATGTGAACAAGAGTCACCATGTACCACTGCAACAACAAAAAGAGGCACACTCACAATGAGATAATGTTGACCTACACCTGGAATATAAATCACACATACAACGAGATATCAACAAGTCAACATATGCTGAGAATCTTCTTGTCTGCCCAATTAGCCTAATTCCACTACTTTTAAGAAATAAATTCCCTCCAGCTGTGATCCCACCTACTTTGATTTTGTGGTTATCGCCTCAGTCCAACAACCAGTGAAATAGTGCTACCACAGTGAAATAGGTTATTATGCTTTCCTCCGGACATGAAAGGGCAGGCATTAAAAATAGAGTGAAACATCAACTAAAATGAGCACAGAGTCCTCCTGAGGTTTATTGAGGTAAGGTGGCGCATTCATGCCCAGGGGAAGGAGGGGAATGTTTCAAAATTGTCTACAGGCGAAGCATCTATGTGACTGCAGTGGTCTTCGGCGTGTGCTGTGCCTGGAAGGGACCGAGAGTACTGGATAATCCCTGTCTTCCATTGCCCTCATTCCTCCTCCTTCTAGTTTCGCTTCTCCCCAGAGTCAGGTAAGCCATGACAATTCCTTCTTACAGCGAGGTCTACATGTACTGTGTGAGCACACACGTGTCTCTGTATGTGCATGGGCAGGAGATTGGAATTTGTGTGATTTCTGTGATCTATCTGCAAAGGCATTTCAGGGTTTGGGGTTTTTTCGAGCATGAATATTTAGTTTGCCTTGGTTACCAAACCAGTTCTTGCTCCTTTCATACCTTCTGTGGCTTGAAGTCGTACTTTACACAGTGCTGGAATCCTTTCCCCTTGGATTTTAATGAGGTCACTATCAAACAGCCGCCCACAAAGTGTGCAGAGTAACCCAGGCCTTTACTCGTGCGGAAACTGAGGAGAAGCAAAGAGAAAATACACGACACAAGTTTAAAATCTGATTGAAGCTACACAGTTTCATGTGACAAAATTCAAGGGCAACATGTACATAGGGTTTAATATATCAAGTAAACATTTTAAAAGGGTCTCATGAGGATAAAGAAAGCAAAAATTCATTTCTCAACTTGACAGTCTCTTCCCATCATTCTCCATGTCCCGGCGAGACAGGGCCCCTGCATGTGATTTAGTGAATTAATCTCCTCTTAAAAGAGCACAAAGCTGAAGAGGGGCTTTTATTGCACATTCTCTCAACAGCTCGTTGGCCATCAGGCTCGGTTATATCATTTTCACTAGAGCCCAAACAGATCCCTGTTGTATAAATTAGATTTCTGACAGGAATTAATTATTGGGCGAAAAGAAGATGATCAGACAGCTTGATTTATTCGCTCCGTAGAGAGGAAGTAAAGGGTAAGGGAACAGGAAAGATGGAGGGGAAAGCACAACTGTTTTTCATCTGTGAGGCTGCACCTCCACTGCGTCTGCAGCACATTTTTGGTATTCAGATTTATTTAAGAAAAAACTTGGTTACACTCGAGCCATGTGCTCATGCATACGTACACACACAAACACACAAACACACAAACACATGAAATTCATGGCTCTCACGTAACACCACTTTTCATATAACTCCCTCTGTATTATTTACACTATAAATGTGCACTACTTCCTTTCCATTCTATTCCATTTCTGCTTTCTATTTATAGTCTGCTCCAACACAATTAAATATTTAAATGTGGAACAAAGGGCAAAGGTTTAGGTTTACTTGTCAAACACAAGTGCTGCTACCTACCAGTAGAGGTAAGGCTTGTCTTTGTCCACATTGATGTTGTTGAGAGGATCCATGCGGAGCCACGTGTGGAAGGTAAAACCATTCTGGTACGGCCATTTTGCTATAGGAGGCAGAGCTATAGCCTGTCAGGAAAAAAGCAACAGAAGAAAACAGAACGTGGCATGAGATGGGGGTCCTGACCAGCTGTGGAATTAAAGGACCCATAATGGACAAAACACTGTTGCTAATGCAACCGCTCACAGAAATTCATGTCACAAGGCCACAAAACCTGTTTGAGCAAAGAAATATCAAGCAAACATGCTGCCAATGAAAGGTCAGAAATCCATTGGTGTGAGTAACATTTCAGCCTACATATCTCATTAGCAGGGCGGCACTGGAGGGGGAAAGTGCATGAACTCTTTTCAAACACACAGCTAACAAACACAGGCCTAGTATTAAAAGTTCAGATCAACTAAATGGGACCAAAACCTATGTAGCAGCCTCTTAAAAAGCTTCATCACCATGGTGGTACATAGGAAAGTTAGCAGTCTCTCACTTGATGTAGAGAAAAGTTCATTCAACCCTTTGCTACATTTTTTCCTTTTTTTCCTACTAACAGGTAAATCCTTTAAACTGACTAAGGTTGCAAAGATTTAATTTCAGCTCAAAATTAATGAATGCCTAAAGAGTCCATATGTGTATTAAGGCATGAGAAATTCATCCTGTAATGAACAAACTGGCCTGCAAAACCAAATCTTGCAGGAAGAAGATAAAGGAACATCCAGTGCTGCAGGCGTAAGCAGAACAGTGATCTTGGTAAAGGTTTTTTATTGTTTTACTTGTATAGAAAGACTAAAAAATGACACCAGAGTACAGATTTTTCAGGATGTTGATGATGGAGTACACAAGACAGAGATTTTGAAGAACTTTGAGCATGGTTTATTCAGTTAGATACACTTAACTATGTAGACTTTTAGTGCTCACACACACCTTTTTCAATAAAAAGCATGCTCTGAGACTTTTAAACACTTGACAGCATTTCAGCAAGAGTGCAATATCTTTGTGGTTTCAGAGAGATCGCACTTTTAATAGCAGACTATAAAGTAAAAAAGTGTAAAGCCAACACTAACCACTAAAATTAAAGCCAGTCAGCTCATCATTTGTGTGTGTGAGAACACCAGTAAGGGG
>JAUZTA010000024.1:4088766-4104099 GCA_034780835.1 Ctenochaetus striatus
GAAAGTTTTTAATCAGTTTTTAGAGTTTTTAACTGTTTTATACATTTGAGTTCCCACCACCACCCTGGTTTTCTAAAGAATGAAGAGATGAAGGAGGTTGAGTTCAATAAATCGGGGAATGAAGAGCGGGGAATGACAATGATGTAGGGTTAAGGATGGGGACAAAAAAACAGCAAGCTGCACAGTCTATCTTCCGTCTCCCAACAACATCTTGCCCTTGTAATATCTTGTTTTCTACTTAAATCAAAGTGTTACACTGCCTTAACTCTATGCCCAAGAGCTACCTGCTGGCATTGCTATTGTGTTCTGTACCCGTTTCTCTTGTGGTGCAAAAGGGAAGTTCATACACGGCACATGCAAGGTCACTTGCCAAATGGACCATAATGACAGGGTGTAACATATCACCAAGAGAAAACATACTATAAAAAATGTGCCTGAATACAGTGAGAAAAACAATGTCAAGAAATGATAATGAAATGCTTTAATAAGTAAAATTTTAACCAAAGTAAACATGTCTGAATAACAAGTCTTGTTGGCACCAAGGAGGTGATCAAGGCTTTGCAAGAATAGATATCCGTGGTTGAAATTTACCAGGACTTTGACGTGACTGATGGGAAAGAAACCTGAAGATCCCTTACAAGAGCCTCTGTACCACTCATTGTCCACCTTCTCCACCATGGTCACAACATCTCCTGCTCTCAGACCCAGCTCTCCTGGACCCTCTGTGCACAGAAAAAAAAAAGAAAGAAAATATGCTATTTATGGCATTGGAAAAATAAAACGTAATCCTCCAAATCAAAATCAACAAATTATTTGATGAGACCGATTGCACTAATATGAATTAATTTAAGCTAATTGGTGCTTTAAAAGTGAATATGCATCAAGAAGATATTTGAAAGTAATTTCTGTGAAGAAATACTATTAACCCCCTAGGACTTTTCACCTCTTCCTTTGCCACTATACTTCTTTACACTTAAGTAGAGCAAAGTTGATAGCTGGGTCGCACAGTCCCTTTGTTTTAATCAGTGTTGTGTCTTAAAGTTATTTGTGCAAACTCTCCCCATCTGCCTTTGCCACAGTTTAGGACTGATGGCATGTGAGGACACAAAGACTTAAAAACATCTTACACACAGGACAGCCTCAGATTGGTGGTGGCAATGCCCATGACTGCTTGTGGATGTTGCTAGTACTGATCTCCTCCTTGAGTTCTGCAACAAATGCCTCTGTGTAAGACATCTACTGTCTCCTGACCTCCTCATTTCCTCCAGCTCATCTTTAATCAGATTTTTCCTTCACAGTCCCATTTGCTTTTTTACCCACAGCAAGAGAATTATGTTCAATCTCATACTCGCATGTCTAAAGTGGCTTTAGCCTAGTATAAAAGTGGTAAGAAGCCTGGATCTTTCTAGAGTTCCAAAATATCACAGTTTAGTTTTTGCTTAGTTTCTGTTTAGTATGAAGATAAAATATAATCATGCTAATTAGTCGGCTTAGAAGTCTTGGTAGGCTTATTTTTAAATTTTAGACAGAGCCACCATAGTTTCCTCCAGCTTTAGGTCTTTCAGCTAAGCTAAGCTAAGCTAAGATAATCACCTCATGGCTCTAGCATAAAGGCTGGAAGCACAAGGACTTCAAACGCCTTATAAGCCCACTTGTTAGCTCATGTTAAGGGTTTGTTTAATCTGTTTACAATTTTTTTTTCACTGTGAAGAAAGCCAAGGTTGCTGTTTAACCACTGCTTCCTTTCTCTATGCTTAAGTAAGGTAATTGCCTCTAGTCCCTTACTCAATAAATATATATAACACATAGTGATGAGAGTGGCACCAATTTTCTCAACTATCTCTTGGAAAGAAAAGAAAGACAAGTTTTTTTTGGTTTAATTTCATTGTTCTTGTCAAATGAAATAAACTGATGTGTCACCTGGAATGAAGTCATGCATGGCCTGCACTTTAAGACCAGAACCAGCTCCACCTGAACCAGCTGGACCACCACCCTGTAAGATGACAACAAAGTCATTTAATGTATCACAGTCAACTGATTACAAAAGGGCAGGTTTTCCTCATGCATTCACTTATAAATAAAGAACAAGGTACCTGTGGTGTTGACATTTGTGGAAAGGAGTCCAGAGGAGTTATGACCTTGATGCGAGACTTGTGGACTCTGCCTCTGGTGTCTCCTACTTGGCACTCAAATGTATTGGGATCAATCTCCTTAAGCAGCAGAAGTACTTCATTTTTCTATTGAAAAGTTTATTAAAAGTATTATTTTTAGCTGAATCAATTTCCAGCCATTTTAGAGCAACTGTGGAACTGAATTTTGTGCTATTATGTCAAAGTATTATGAAAGCCATTAAAAGTAGTTTGGACACCTGAAATGACAGTTCTCCTGTATTGCTCCCATTGTAATCAACCGCAGCAACCCCATGACAAAGTTGAAGCTGGTGAAAGAAAGCAGAAATTAAAATCTATTTCTCACCAAATGGTATTTGCAACATGATTACAGTACTTAGTCATGCAGTGTGATCTCTCTCACGGTGTATTTGTTGTAGAGACGGTGGCCTGGGCTGGGCCTTGGGGGCAAGACAGGTCCTTTCCTGTGGGGCTTCTGTGCCTGGGGTTTTGGTGAGGAAGCTCCCCTTGATGTTGACTGTGATCGACCCGGGGCCTGAAAGTTGGGTGGGGGTGGTCTGCCTGGGCCTACTTTGGCTGGAGGTGGGCGAGGTGGAAGGGGTTTGTTCGTACTCGGCTTCCTGAAGTGCAACACCATCATCAAATTGTAGAATGCTATCTTTACAAAGTGTGCGAGAGTGTGCTAGGTATTAATTTTACAGCTTTGTTTGTTCTATCCTTTCACTCACCTCGAAGGCTGTGATTGCTCTGGTCCTGACTGGAAAGACTCCTGCAGAAGAATCCAAATGTGCATTTTTATTAGCACTGAAACAAAAAGCACAGCCTACAGCACTGGGAACCATAGAAACCAGGCTGCAACATATATCATTCAGGCACAGCTAGCTTGAGCTCAACAGCAGGCTCTGTGTTTTTGGTGCTACAATAGTTTCTTTGTTTGTGAAAAGCAGAGAGAATGAAGCAGGTAAGCCATACAGCTGACAGACAAGATGAACCTCACTGAAAGAAATTTACTGGGTTCAAAATGCACCTAGTTTTAGTTTAGAGGTAAATACACAACAGTAGTGCATAACCTTTTAATTAGACTAAAAAAATAGTTTCCAGCCTAAATGTTTAAATTAAATTGAAGATAAAAGAACAAAGACATTGCTTCATTAGCAAAATCACTCTCATGATGTATCAGGTCTACAAACAAAAGACCTTAATTTTGTGGAAACTTTTAATTCTTCTAAAACTTTCAGAGGTAGTGTTCAAATCTTACCTGGTGGGTGAGGATGGGTGTTGGGTTTTCTTTGTGGTTAACTGCTGTGTTTAGGTGTCCTACAGGCTTCTGGGTGGGGAGAGGAGGGGGACTGTCCTGAAAACTATCAGACACTGAGAAGAGATCTGTCTTTACCACACGATACTGAAACCTGTATTCCAATATGATTTGAACATATAATGTGTATGTAAAATGTCAATAAAACACACTGTTTCATTATCATATCTCAATACCAAAATGCACATGCACATCAAATTCAACAAGCTAAGTATATTTTGACAGGAATAACATACGATTCAACAGTCACATGAGATTAACTGTACATTATGGACTCACATGAACCAGTTTTGCTGGGGACCCTGATGGTGGTTGGTCTCCGTGTTACACTTTGTCTGGCGGTAGAGCCTCCATTGCTGTTTGCGTTATGCAAAGGCTTGACAGGGATGTGATCTGAGCAAAGAGACACCTGACTGAGTAGCTGTGTGTTTATGTTGCACTAAACAATGCTCAGGAGTCTTACAATGTCCATATAGACAACACAGTTTTAGTATGAAATTCGTTTTACAGAACATTATTGCTTCAACTACTGTTACCGTACTTTTCGGACTACAAACTGCACCTGAATAGAAGCTGCCCCCACTAAATTTAACAACTAAAACCACTAAAGCTGTCCTCTTCAGTGTCAGAATTTAACAGCCTCAGATTTACTTCCTCACACACTTTCTCATTTATTTTCGTTCATAAATTAGCTGCATCATAGTTTAAGCCGCAGGGTTCAAAGCGTTGGAAAAAAGTAGCGGCTTACAGTCCGGAAATTACAGTATTTTATAGTTAAATGAAGTGCTTGACATTATTTGATAATTTTGTTAGCTGATCACTCATTCAAGAAAAAGTTTTAAATATTTGGACATATGCTTCTTTGCTGTTTTCTCAAGAGGTGAGAAGATTCATATCCATCTCATGACACATGTTAAGTATGCAGCCAGAGCCATAAGGCAGTAATCAACAGATTAGATATTTAGTAAAGTGACAGAGCAGTAATTTGTCTCACAAGATATGCATTTTAAAATGAAATGTGACTCACTTGATGGACTTTCCACATTCTCATTCTCTCCGAATATGGAGACTGAGTTGTGGTTGTTTATGTTAAGGTTTGGTTTCAGGGGCTCCTTTGCAGGCTTCACCGGAGGCGTAGGAGGAACTGGTGAAGCGTCCTCCTCATAGATGCGGCTGGATCTTGTCAACACAGGACGTGATCTGTTTGGGATGCTCGGCTTGCTGTGTAAAGCCTCTAGTTCATCTTTTATGGATAGTCCCATGGGTTTCTTGGGGGGCTGAGGTCTGGGGGCTGGTGTAGGGTTTTGGGGGATGATCGTGGATGGGACATTTTGATGGTCATCATCTGTACTGTTGCTAACCTGAGGTTTGAGAGCTACAGAAGGTTTAGCAGCTACTGGAGGTTTGCTGGTTGCCTTCCTGGGTAGAGGTTCTGGTTTGGCAGGTTCATTTCCCTCCAAGGTGCTGGTCTGGCTCTCAAAGGCCTGGATCCTGGCCCGAATATTGCGTTGACTGTGGCTGGGGTTCATCTCGTCATCATCATTTTCACCTTCTAAGGCCTCCTCTGATTGGTTAACGATGTCACTGTTCTCCTCACCCTCGTTATCTGCACCAAAGACCTCCAACAACTCCTTTAAATACTTATTTGATGGCACCTCCTCTGGATCAGAGTTACTGTTGTCACAATTTTCACTGAGCTTGATCAAAGTCTGAACTTCGACCTCTTCTGCATTTGCCTGCTTTCGGGATTTTGTACGGGGAAGAGGAACGGGCCGTTGACTGAGTTCTGATTCTGAAGAGGAGGGAATACTTTCAGCAGCAGTGGCAGAAAGCTGTTTTGTAGGGATGTCCCAGTAAACAGTGACAGATCTGGTGCTTGTGGGAGTGGAATCTGTTTGGTTGGGTTGATTTACATCTGACTTGGGGTCACTTTGTTCCTCAGTGCTCGTGGATACTGTCGTATTTGTTCCAACCTTCACACCATCAGTAGTGACAGTTTCAGTGGCCGGTTCTGTCTCAACTGGTTTTGGCAGAGATGGCCTTGGTGGTTTTTGTGGCTTTTTTTTACCTGGAAGGAAATGTGATCGTCATGAAAGAGCCATCGTGTGAAGAACAGAACTGGACTGAAACTTAAAACTGTTCACACACATTTACATTGTAAGTCTCATATGTCTCACCTGCAGGTCTTTTCTGCACTGACTGTGGAACAGAGGTGGTGTCTTCCCTCACAGGGTCGGTCTGGGTGGCACTTGTGGTGGTGCAGGTGGTGCGGCGGGGGGCAGCAGTGGGCTTGACAATGTGCTCCTCCTGGGTCTTCTCTTTGATCACCTGGTCATAGGATGGTGGGGGCTAAGTCATGAAAAAGAGAAGCGTTTACGCATCCACATGTGTTATTTTACTGTATGCTATGGCATCCCTGATGATGGTTCCAACTGAGTATGTCGGGATATACAAGGGATTAATGATAAGTTCATGGCCTAAGGTAAAAGGAGGAAATTTTAGAAAGTCTAGAGTATTTATTTTTTTACATTTACACACTTAATACGGCAGAGCTGGATTATATGAATCCCTTCTTTGTAAAAATCTGCAGCTTGGACCTCCTGAAAGTGATCCACAACAGCAATGACTTCATCATTACTGTCAAAATGGCAGCCACTGAGCTTCTTCTTCAACTTGTATTCAACTTAAGAGCATTAAATTAGATAAATGGATCAGTTGTTTGACAAGTTCAAAGACCCATTTCTGGATAACTGCATGAAGACGCATGTCTGTTTTCTTTAACAAATCTAAATAGCAATTTTCAATCAACCAAAACACAGTCCATGAGATAAATCCTACCTGGGAAACAGGTTGGATGCCTGCAGACCAGCCTGACTGAGGAGGAGGAGGGGCAAAAACCACAGAGGTTCCTGAGAACCAGGTGTTACCAGCCAGAGGTTCTGCTGAGACGATGGTGATCTCTGGGCGCCTGAGATGCAAACAAAACATACATTATTTCAGGTGATTTATGTATCAGTGATGACTGGGTTTCTCTCTTAGTATACATCATATGACTGTTTTGTTCACATTACCTCCTTTCTCTGGTGTGATCACTCTGGGAGTTTGATTTTGCTGAGAGAAGAAAGAAAATCAAATTTATATGTCATGAATTTACCTTATAGTTTTTTTTAATCTAAAAACAATTGCATTTTGAGACATTTTTTACATTGTGTGTAATTTTACGAGATTATTATTAAACTGTATGTAAAAATAAAAAAATTAAGTATTGGCATATTTTCATTGAAAAAACTTGATCTAAACAGGTTACTTACTCTCCCTAATGAATTCTTTATATTCTACAAAAAGTTTCTATGAAAAGGAATGAGCCCTTCAAGCTTCGCCTTGAAGGAATCTAAAAATGTATCTGATGAACAGTTTTGGCAGACTTACTTCTTTTGATAGCAGCTCGTATGGAGGACAGAGGTCCTTGGCTGGAAAGCAGAGAGCAGAACAGGAAGCTCATTTATCATGAAGGTGTGGAGCTGATACACAAAAGAGCCAGTTCATACCTTCATGGTGACTCAGTTGCTTAAAAGAAATCTCTTTGCTCACCCCTGGGCCAAACCATTCAATACACTTTATTCATGTTGCTTTTCACACTGTCTTGTCAAGTTACACAAAGATTTTATGTAATGTCTAAGTTTTAACTAAATAAAAATTGACTGAAACTTTAAAAAAAGTTGTACTGCTGCAGGTTTATTTCACAAGACACACTTCTTGCATAAACTGATGACTTTAAGGGTTACATAAAAGAAGAATAACATCTCTGCAAATGCTGTTCAGGTGCTCAGTTGAACCCACCTACCTCACATAAACATGGTGCCCAGTCAATCTGGTGCGATCACCAAGTAAACAAAGGACAAATGACTACTCTTCTACGCAGGAGCCGTTTGACACGCTTTTATATCCTCAAGATGGAAAAAAATGTTTTTTATCCTTAAATCTTATCAGATTATAATATCAAGGTCTTCTGTCTTTGTTCTTTTCTCAGTAGAAAATGTAGAGATTAAAAACAACTGTGATCCTTCTTGCTTACTGGGTCTTTGCCAAAGCACATGGTATATTCTCTTGACAGTGGAGGCTCATCACTAACACAATCCTGCTCATTAAGGTCTGACTGGAGGAGGGTGATGCAAACTCTCTGGGGGAAAGACAGGCAATCCTTGCTCTTGTCTCAATATTATAGAGTTTTTTTAATCAATTGACTAAGCTGTAAACACAAAGATCTAAAGGCCAAAAACATCCATCACAAACTGTATTTTTCATTATTTCTCCAGGTAGTGCGAGTGAGGAAGCTTTACCCTCCTTAAATGTCTGTAAACAACAGCTAAAACAATGCAGCATGATGTATTCATCCCCATGTTGACCCTCTGTCTGTCAGTGAGAGCAGATCAGTGCATTGTTTGGCCCATTTACAACCTCACCATCAGCAACTCTGACTGTTAAAGGGATAGTGTCCTGTCCCCAGCAATAGATAGAGTTGAGTGAAACTTCTCAGTGACATACCTTGACTGTAAATGATCTGACTTGTTTCTTTCAGGATGATCTGTGGAGGAGAATAAAGAGGTAATGCTTTTGGCAACAAAGATAAAATCCTTACGATTAACAGCTTTGACATGAATTATGTCACAAGTGTGGTTTGTCGTGAGAAAGGGTTTATAGAGATAAAATTTTCTGTACTGATACATATTATGACCCATTAAAAAATCTAATTAAAATACTGTTCTGGGATGGACAAAACAAATTGTTAAGTCCATTTTTGTCTAATCTAGGTTATTAAATATTAAGCAAATCAAAACACTGAATCCCATTCTTGCAAAAGATACACTAAAACCCAACATTTCCATAAAGCAAAAAAGGCTGAACTGACAATGTCCTTAAATGTTATATTGAACCCGGGTTTTTTATCACTGTATTGCTCATTCCTAGTCAGTCAGTAACAGAGCAGTGACACAGTTTTCATTGTTTTGACTTCACTCAGGTAAAGTGGAACTCATGATGTTGAGTAAACAGTGAAGGCCTTGTAACACTTTCAGTATAGTACATTGTGCTAAAACTTAAGTGAATTGCAGCAGGATCATGATCCAAAGCATCCAGACAAGGTTGCAAAGGACTTTTGGGGCAACCTGGCCTAATGTGTTTCTTTGACTTGCTGAGGGTTGACACCTGATGGCAAAAAGCTTGTGAAAAAAAGTGAAGGTCAGGCAGCAAAAGATTGGCAAAGCTTTAGCAGCAATGCTATCAAATGTCTGCTGTACTCAAATAGTTTAAAGCTTCAAAATGTGTTGACTACAATGGATCTGATATGATTTTCATATGATCAGTAAAACTGGATCAGAACTGTAAAATGAATCCACATAATGTTTGCTGAACGGCGGTGAAGAAGTAAAGGAGAGACATCAAGTCAGAATCCAGAATCAGAAATGTCAGGTACACAAAAATATTATATCACACAAAATATCAAAAGTTTTCATATGTCAGCATCAACAATCATAAGCTGCTAGTCAGAATCAACCAAGTAAAGCTGTAGCCAGGATATGGATTCAAGCAAAGCTGCTTGTAAATTCAATATTTCCTTTGTAGGAGGAACAAAGTGTCATTTCATCTTTCAAATGCTACATAGTCTCGTTTTGAGTCATAGTCGTCATCTCATTTAAATCACCTTTGTCTACTACCGGACTTTATAAAGCTATTAATACAAGAAGTGAAACCCAACCAGCAGGATGAGCAATTAAGTTTTGATAGACCAGTTAATATTAAGTTAGTCACTGCCGTCAAATCTAAAATAACTCAGAAGTGACGACTCCATAATCCTGCTGTCATTTTCCTTATTACCAAGAACTGCATAGTTTATTCTGAGCAACTCTACATATGTATGTATATACATACATTTTGTTTGTAATTTCAGGCATTTCCATTTAAGATCTATAGACAGACCAAAAAAATCTATATTGTAGAAAACAAACACTTAGCAAGATAACTAACCATAACTATACTAAATATCCATAAGATAAGCAAAGAGGTAATTAAATAGCAGCAGTTTGGTTAGCATATACTATGTTGTCTCAATAGGATTTTCTACTGGAAATATTGCTATTGTGAGGACTATCACGGTGGAAATATGACATCATGTTGGTTAAAAGAAAAACTAATGTTAAAAACTAATGTTAAAAATGACAGAATTCATAGTTGAGGTCAGTATAGGCAGGTAAGAAGGAAATAAACAGGTATTTCCAGGCGCTGTTTCTCATACATACAATACACAGAGTTCTTTCATTTCCTTAACTGTTTAGCCAGGGTGACCAGATTTTCCTGTCTAACTAAAATGACAGCAAAAAGAAAGATTTCTAAATGAAGTCAGTTTATTAACAAATAGGGCAGGCAGCATTTAAACCACGTAATATCTAATAAGAGGTCATTTGTGTCCAAAAGTTTGAGAGTAAACTCTTTAGAGGAAATCTGAAGAGAAACCAGAGGCAGCCATTGAAGTCAGCATTGTTTTCAATGTTTCTAGCCTGAAACCATGACCTGCTTGGCAGTCACATCCACCTGTCACACCTGTTACTTGTTATCTGTTGATGCCACACCACAGCCTTAAGTTACACTTTAACAACACGCAAAAAGAGAGTTTCTGTACTTGACGAGGTAGACGTATTTTAGCAGCTGCAAAACAAAGTATTAAGCTTTTACTTCATTCACACACCTCGTATATGTGCCGCCTGATTTACATGACATGATAGCACTGTTGTGTGGCTGACTTTCCTTTCGTTTATGCGTCTGATGTGCTGTACAGATCTTAGGATACAATGTGATTAAGCTCCTACCTGTGAGGATTTGAAGGAAAGAACAAATCTCGAGCATCAAATTAATATTTCCAACAGAAACCTTCCTCCTGATCCATCGTGTGAGAGTGACAGAGACTTTGAATCTAGCACAAAGTCACACACCCACAGACAACACAGGAGAGAGGGAGGGCCCAATAATATCTCAGCTCTCCTGTGTTTACTTGGCTGTTCTGGTTAACTGGAATGTGGTCATTCAGGAAGTAGTGGTTGTGCCAGACGACACTGCACCGGCAGCACTGACTTTTTCCTATAAAGTGTAGTGAAAGGTCACACGGAAATCCACACTTATCTGTGTTATCCGTAGCTGGGATTAGTTTAGAAGTACTCGGATAATTAAGCTCAACAGCAACGTTTGTATATTTATGTCGTCACAAGGTCACAGCCTGTTTGTTTGCAAATTCAACTGCTACCTATTGATAAACCAATCAAACTTTACATATATAATATCTTTTATCCTGTTAGCACAACATACATTACTTGGGAGATAAGTACAACTTACAGACAGTAACACAAGAAAATAAAAAAGAACTAGGTGTCAGCTGGGGATACTGGGGATACAAGTTATGTACAAGCAAGACTCTGAATAAATAAACTTAAGATATATACGCATTTATGCAACCAAATGTAAAAACTATTGAGCAATAAGAGAGAATTAAAATCACAGAAACACACCGGGCTAAATGCAAGCTAAAAAGGCAGCTTTTGAGCTTATTTTTAAAAAATATATCCATATTTATATAATAAAATTTTAAGTTACCCTCTGATGCTCTGAAAGGTTGATCCAAAAGCTTGGAGCACATGAGTTAAATGCTGCTTCACCAGAGGTTTTTATTCTGCACTTTAAAACGGTGAAAAGGCTTCCAAAGTACCTTAAGCACCCTCCTGTTGTCTTATTTAAGGCTGTGTTTTGCTTTGAAAATAGTAATAGAATTTTAAAATCAATATTGAAACTATAATAAAACTAGCAGCTTACTTGTTCATGGACTGATTGGTGTAATATTTCTTCTCAGTTTTCAATCAATCAGTAAATGACTTCTTATTTTCAGAAACCATGAAGTAGACAATAAGGCAAATCAGTTAGGAGCATTATTCTATTAGTATTGCTGGGACATTTATGCACTTCGGTGATACATTAGAGATAGTACATAGATAATTTGATGATATTAAGTAATAGTGGAAGAGCACTTACTCCCTCTGTATATACAACAGGCCTATTTTGAGTCAATGAAGATATAATTATTCATAATTTTTAGGTGATTATATATTAATGGAATCATGCTCTTAAATGTTATATTCCATTTTGCCATCATATCTACAAATGGATCCCCCTAAATCCTACACATGAGACCTTTAGGGAACATGAGTGTGTGTCAGCATGATCTGGTCTGACAGCATCCCACAGAGGTTTTAAGCTGCTTGTGGTGCTTTAACAAGTCACAAGATCCCCAGACTGAGCAGATTTTATTCACTGAATATTTCCATCCACCTTTAACGTCATTAAGTAGTTGTTGAGAAATCTCGATCGGTACCAAAGTTGCAAGCAGACAAAAAGGCATTGTCATCCTTTAAATACCATGCAGACTGAAGAACATCTGTAGTCACCCTGACTGTGCAAACTGCTCTAAACACACTCATTAAGCAGTCCTTAAAGAGTTTGGGAAAATGTAAAAATCCCTGCCAGCTTAGCTGACATTCTGTGTCTAATTAGCATTTATACCTTGGTATTTGCAGGCCACTGATACGTGAAAAGACACCACAAACACACGAGGAAGCTGCTGAAGTAAGCAGGAAAGGCTTCCCTTCACAGCTGCACTCTCACTTGAACACATGGTGACATTACTCAGCAGAGCAACAGCAGTCACAGAGCAGCTGGTGAGGCGGATGGCAACAAAGGGAGAGAAAGAAAAACAATCTGCCTCCAAGTGTCGTACTACACCAGCGAGAGCTTCATGCAAGTGAAGTCTGATAAAGGGTTCAGCTTTAGTCTTTCTGCAACTTCAGCTTAAGAGTCAGTTTAATTGACACCGGCAAGTTTGCTGATTCAGTTACACATCACATGTCATAGTGGTGAATTGTAAACAAGAACATCTATTCAAGTGCAAATTTAAAGCTCCTTTACTGCTGCTCCTCCTGACAATTTTAATTATGTATATGTCTCCTGAAAATTTTGTGATTTTAAATTTGTTTTTCCTCCAAGAAACTGAAAATGTTTACTACATTACAAGCTAAATACACTGTTAAAAACCTCTTTGATTAGCTAGAATTTGCACTGTCACAGAGCTGAAGACAGGTCTGTTCTGAGCCCAGTAGAGTTGACTTTTTAGAGATAAACCGTTCTCACAGGGAAGTGATGCTACAACAATGACGATTTTATAGAAAATGATATTGACTAAACTACCAACAGGTTATCAAGTAGCTAAAATGAGCTTGGCCTTATTCATTCGTATTAGTAGAATGCAACATACTTAATTCACAAGTGATGTGATTTCAAAAACATCATGTATAATAATACAAGATTAACCATTTTCCTGCATCGCAAGTACTTTTACTTTTGATTCTTTAGGAACATTTCCCTGATAACACCTTGACTTACCTAAGTAACTCTTTCAATGTAAAATTTTCCCTTGTAGTGAAATACTTTCACATTATTAATACTTTTACTTATAGATCTTATTAGTTCTTTTACCTCTGTGTGTGTCATGTTTAACATGCAGGTTTTTGCTGTTGTGATTGGATGCCTGCACAAAAAAGAATTTGCCCTCAAATAAAAAAAACAAGACAGAGTGAGATGATATGAATGACTAACAATGTCTGCAGCTGGTGTGGACATTTAGTCAGAGCAGATGAGCTGGCGTCAATGCAGACAGGTGATTCACAGTGGAAAGTACCTTAAACAGGTAGATGGTGTGCATCCGTAATGATGAGGGCCGATGCAAACTCATGCTGGAGCACAGCATATCAAACATCATTATGAGAAGATGAAAACTGCTTCAAGTACAGACAAGTAGTGCTTGTTCATAACACGGCAGCTTCGAGAGACTCACTGACAAAAAATCCCATCCAGACAGCTGGTGGGGTCAGGGTGTGGTTTTTGGGGGGATTGGGGGTGGGGTACTGGACTGGTTGCAGATAACTAGGCAGGGTAGGGCACAGGAGAGTTCAAGGAGTAAGTGTTAGCAAACCAGGTGTTGCTAAGAAAAACAGGGAAGAAAGGAAACTGTTATAGTTATGAGGAACTTTTTTCTGCACCAGAATAAAGGGGGAACTCTGGCTAAGACTGAAACTGTGTCAGTTTTCATGTGTGGGCCTGCTGAGCGAAAGTGAAAGCTATGGTTGTTAAATCACAGGCTTAATATGAATATTAACATTATGTAAGCAATACAAAACTACAAGGAACTAGAGACTTGTTTGATTTTCAGTACAAGATGACACACGATGAGGTTTGTGGGCTAAAGTTTCTGCCACCGCTGAACGGTTGACAAAAAGGAAAGTGATGTTGCTGGTGTGTTGATAACAGGCACACAGATGTCGTACATTGATAAATCCATCAGCAGCTGCATTCATGACACCTTTAAAAACAGCTGATCAAGATCAATCTTGTGTTTTTAAAGTCTGCTCATACATAACAACATATTTCTCATGTATATATGCCCATCTGACTGATCAAGGAGATACAGCAGGATTACTATCTGTTTGGTTTCAACAGGTTCTGATAAAAAGTCATGGAGTAAGATAAATACCATACTAGTGTTCTTCATGTTAGGACCTTATCTACAAAACAAGCAGGCTTTACATTTTACCACGTATTTATTAATGTTTTAAAATGTATTTTTCTGCTGTATAAGACTGTTTAAGACTACCCGTCATTCATTTCTTATAAAATTCAAATAGCAGTCTATCTTGTGTAAGTGTTACATTATTCTTGAGAGCTGATATGCACTTTAAGTTCACTATACCTCAAGAATTCTGTAATATTTTAATAAAAATTAATGTAAACTTGACCTTCACCATGATGGATTATACAACTCAACTAAGTTTCAAGAGTTTGCTGATTGATTTTATCTCCTACATAAATGAATGGAACACAGTGGTTTTCTGGAACAGCAGAGAAATGTCGGCCAACCCACATTTCTAAAACTCAGTGGTATGACTTACAAAATAAAAAAGTATAAGTGACCTATAGTGAACTGATGAAAGCATACGAAATTAAGAGGATGCTCTTTTCAAATGAATCATATTAAACTTTACTGTAAGTTACTGAACGTGTTTAGTTGACTTTCTATAGCCAAATCTGAATGCTCTATTTTTATCCCAAATTTTAAACCAGCATCATATTTTTGAACCAAACAGCCCAGCCGATAGTTGATTCAGGAAACTGTTCAGCTCATCGGGGGATTGTCAGCGTGATTCATTCCCAAACGTACCTGTTGTTTGGCTCCTGTTCCGGACGTCCCGCAGATCCCTGCGCTCCCCCTCTCCCTCCTCTTCACGCCGGCTTTCAGCCATCGGGATTTAAAAGAACGAAATAATAAAATAAATCAACACAATATAACAGAAGTCCTTCAAAAGTGAGGTGTTAAGTTAATCTGCCTGCGCGCTAAATGATGGATGTGTCCTTTAGCTGTCCGCAGGCAGTGTCAGCCCGACCTGCCCACAGCCGCTCCTCTCTGCCCTGCAGTGGATGGAGGTGGTGCCATTTACCGTCAGGACCCCAACAGGCAACACGGGCCAACTTCAGCGTGGGAATGTACATTGTTTCAGCAGGATTATCCCATGAGGCCATTGTTAGAATTGAAAAAAAAAGTTGTGATGAGGTGTCTTCTCGAATAAATGTTCAAGGCAGCGATTTTGTCTGCTTGATACAACCAGAAAAAGACACCTTTATTTTTCTGGTTGTATTAAATTTAGAAAAATAACAACATTGAATATTAGGCCTAAGTTTTAGACGCGGCGTTAAAACTTTTTTCAAACTGACATTATTAAAGTTTAGAGTATACTTCACATA
>JAUZTA010000024.1:4158007-4169354 GCA_034780835.1 Ctenochaetus striatus
CCGTTAGTATTAATCGGTTAGAGTTACTGTTATCGGTTAACGGTTAAACGGTTAACCATGTGCATCCCTAGATGTGATTATTTGATTGAATTCAACACGAGTCATTTCAAATTTCAATAGTACATCTAGTCCTACACAACAGATCTTAGAACTATATTTTAATACTGGTAGTCTTTTAACCACTGCAACTACTTATTAGGCCCTTTTGTATAAATTATGTAACGATTTAAACAAAGATGCATTCCCACATAAATTGCCTCATATTAAAACTTGAGCTTGAGGATATAGAAAGGCTGGGTTCTTTAGCTCAGTTTGTAATTTAAGCTCATAATTAGGACTTGAGGGTCACAGATATTCAGCAGAAAGCTTTTATTACCGAGGACATAGAGTTTGAAGTCACTGGCTTGTAATGGGCAAGAAAGGGTCCATCAAAAAGATGCTAGTAACGAGTAACGTTATGGGCATTTGAAATTCGATTAATATATCAGGGATTACAAATCACTCAATCGCAACGTCAACGGCTCTGATTTATTTTCTTTTCATTAAAATCAATATCTGTTGTAAGCGCACCCACTCTATAACTTTATATGTGTTACGAGTAAACTAATCCATTAGTTTAACCAAAGTGTGACATTAACCGTCAATTTAAGGAATGATCGATAATTTGAACACCGTTTCTTTTTCTTCAGCAAGACAGTGAATGAACAGAGCTTGGATAGGTGAAAGGAAGCGTCTGCAACACATTAATCATTGTTGTTCGGCTTTGTTTACTACTGTCAAATGTGAAATACAGGTTGTCAAGCAGGTAGGTCGGGAGCACTTTAACATGAACTATCTTCTTAAGCAGCCTCACTTACCTTTTCGCTGTCGGTTTGGGTTGGCTTTCGCATCGTAAGCTCGATGTACTTATTCGTCTAATTACACACGAAGCTTTTGGACACAATATTGATATTTGTTTATTCATATTATATAGCAGTCCATTTGCAGCTACAGTGGAGGCAGCCATGTTGGAGACCCGCCTCTTCCGGATTTGAACTTAGTGTCTAAGTCCCGCCTCTTCCGGTGGACCATCAGGGATCCTTTATTGGAGATATATATATATATATATATATATATATATATATATATAAATAATTTTTTGTTAACTATAAATTGTGCTGCTAACTATATCTTTGATCTTTTTAAGTTTAAAAGATTATTTCGTAGGCCAAACTGTCGCAGGTAGTAAACAAACTTTTAATTTTTTAAGATAGTCAGAAAATAATTTGGCAATAAAAGTAGACCACACCCAAACTCATGATAACTTTTTTCTTCGTACCCAGACTTGCTCACATTTATATGACTGCAGCTTTCAACATGGCAAAGACATGAAACGTGTTTCACAAATTTCACAAGTCACAAGTTTTCAAGTTAAAACTACAAAGCCCAGCCTAGTTAAGGTTCCGGTTTCCGCCATGAGCTACATCACTTCCGCTTTAACAACTGGCGGGACTTCTCCAGGCGCTAGTTGCTGAGCCGGTAGTTTACAGACTTTGACATTGTTTTCACGAGAAATTGCTGACAAATAATTACAAGATGATGGCTACAAACGGAGTAGAAGCTTGTGGAATAAACGGCGACGTGTCTTTAAATGGCAAGGACGTCTCTGCAGGAAAGCCCCAGTCAGCTGTGGTAAACGGAGGAGCGACCCCGGTGTCGATTCCCTCCAAGCTGCAAAACGGAGTCAATGGCCGCGTTGACAGATTCACCTTCAGCCCCGAGCCCACAATGGAGGACATCAGGCGGATGCAAGCGGAGTTCACGGACGAACGGGACTGGAACCAGTTCCACCAGCCCCGTAACCTGCTGTTGGCGATGGTTGGAGAGGTGGGCGAGGTGGCAGAGCTCTTCCAGTGGCGGGGGGAGGTGGCCGAGGGCCTGCCGGACTGGACCGAGTCGGAGCGGGAGCACCTGGCGCAGGAACTCAGCGACGTGTTGATCTACCTGGTGGAATTGGCTGAGAAGTGTCGCGTCGACCTTCCTCAGGCTGTGCTTCGTAAAATGGCCTTGAACCGACTGAAATACCCCGCCACAAAGGTGCACGGATCAGCCAAAAAGTACACTGAATACAAGGACTGAGTCTGGGTGTTGAGAGGTAGATTACGCCGGTTACAGTGGCCTCTGAAGCCTGCGTTCACTGACAACATGCTTCAAGCTAGCTGTGGCCTACTACTGAACATTTAATCCCCGGTTTATATGGGTGTTTTTCTGGGTTGACTTGCTGCCAAACTGTTTTACTCTTTTTTTATTCTGTGACACAACTTTGCCAGCTACACATGCAAAACCCCATTTTGTTTGGCTAGGCACTTGAGGGATACTGTATGTTTACTTTTATTGACTTAAGCTTTTATACTCCTGTTTCAAAAAAGTATTACTGTTGTGCAGAACCTTTGGGGACTATTAAGAAGACTATTTATCTCATGTGACATTTTCAAAGTTATTGCTTGGCTCCAGTTTATGCTTTGTGACAGAGTGTTTTATAAAAGAAACTAATGGAGTCTAAACAGATGATCGTTGTCCTGACCATCTCTGTTTTTAAGAGTAATCATGGATTGTTTTCTGGGATATTAGATTTCTAAATTATCTTAATTTCCCATCAGAGTTGGATCAACTCCTCATCTGTTGTGTTCACATCACAGCTGTCACATTTCTTTTCCCCTGAAGTAAAGGTTGCTTTAATTCTGTCCTGTGTGTTTTCCACTCATTTGTCAGCCAGCTAAAAAAAACTGAAAATTACCGAATTTTATTTTTTAAGTATTAATACTACTATTTACTTTGATAGAGGTGGGCTGGCCACAATATTGGAAACATGTCACAGTTTAGTAAAATATAATTCCCAGTACCTCTAAAATACATTTACATAACCTCTTTTGACAAGATTCACCATTACCAGCTTGCTTGTAAAGGGCCACTGGTAAGTATAGTATTAGATCACTATTAACTTACTTGCCATGTTATTTCGTGTGATCAATTGCAGTTATGAAGGTCTTTGTGTTCTACCATGTTCACACACAGACACCAGTTGGCTATTCTGCAAGTATGGCTAACCAGCTGGAGTAATTTAGATGTTGAGTCTTGTGTTCATGGACCTTGGAAGAGCAGGGGATTGAACTGTCAGCCTTATTAATGAACAGCATTAAGATGATTTTCATTTTCGATTAATGTACCGTTTATTATTACGATTATACAATCAACCTTCTTGTCTATAAATTAAATCCAAAAATGCAATTTCACAGCCAGTACTGTTGTCTTCAAATGACTTCTTTTGTCTGTCCAACAGTACAAAACTAAAAGACTCTTCATTCACTATCATAAATGATGCAGCAACGCCTTACATTTAAGAGGCTCAAATAAGTAAATTTTTTACATTTATGCTTAAAAAATGACTTAAATGATTAATAAATGGTCCAACATAGTTTGCATCAGTTTATTTTAAAACAACCAATCAATTGTTTGACTAATCATGAAGTGCTTCAGGAGTGAATCCTACTGGAAATGAGTTGGCACTGAACAAAACATGAAAGCATTCTAGACTTTATTTTGAGCACACTGCTGCACACTGCACACAGCCTATTATCAGCAATAATCCAAGTCAAATTGAAGATTCCCAACCAGTGCAATGATAACTTCTTGGTCGGCCCGCAAAAGTATGTCATCCCTGCAGCACTCTGATCCAGCTCAAGTAAACATCCTGCTTTACCTCCTGAGTGCAGGAAGTAGTGATGAAATTACCTGAGACTTATTACAATCTTATTTTAATCAGTAGAACTTAGTAGTGGGAGGGAATGTGATGTTTTGCTGACTTAAACAGTATATTTCACCTGGCATAAAGATTTGATAAATCTCTCTGCAAAGATTTAAAATGCTAAACACATTGGTGAAACGAGTCTGTGTGGTTGGTTGTAAAGGAGTGGGGCATTTAACTTAAGACCGCAATGAAAACGTCTGTCTGATTTTTCAGTTGATGTGTTTTTAAGACACAAACATTGCCCTCAGCTGTATATCCTTATATTCACTCAGAAGCATGAGTCATCTGCAGCCTTCAAAAGAGAACAGTCATGAATCAGTAAAATACAGCTCTGTGTGCAAGTCAAGCCTCACTTCAAAGTAAACAGCTTTACTTAAGCAGATATGACACGGCGTGCACCATTAGGAATGAGCAATTGTCCACTTTATTGGTGTGTATCCAACAACTTGGTTATACAAAATCTTCTCCTCTCCTGGCAATGTAATGTGCAAATGCATCATTTTAATTTTAAGCTAACTGGAAAGAGGGTTAAAGGAAAAAAAGCAAAGGCTAAGCATTTTTATTTCTTGATCAAATGAAGTAGAGTAACAACAGTAAACCCCAATTTTGTATTTTTAATGATCATAAAACCTTAACTTCTGCATTATTCTTTTACAAATTCTGCAATGCTCGCTCTACAGCAGAGAGCCAGCTCCGTCTCAGCAGCAGTTCATCCAAATATAAGCCATCGAATACAGCTTGAGTTTTTTAACACAGTGAACTTCATTGCAAAACAGCAGGCTCTGTATAAGAAGGGAGACGTGAACTCTTTGTAGGTATCGTCTCATTCTCTGTCTGGATGTATGTGAGTCAGGTAGCAAGCTGCAATTACAGCTGTCTCAGGAGATTAAAACGTAAGCATTTTCAGCCTGGATCAGTGTTCTTCTAGCAGTTTTCCTTCCCACTTTTTCTCCAAGAGAAGTAGGGGACATAGGCACTGCCAAAAGTTATCTCTGAGAGGTTTGGTAGGAACACTGTCTCTTGAGAAATTCTCACATATTTTTTGGAGTGGAGCGCAATTGGGATGTAGCATGTTTACACTTTACAGTCAGTGTTGGACTGCTGCACATATCAGAATCCAGATGAAAAATATTGCTGTCTAAATACATCCCTAAACATTGCTCTATCCCAAATTAAAGTGTAAACGTACAATAGAAACAATATTTGTATAAATGGATGGTTGCATGCATCATATATAGATTTAGAGCACAATGTTTTACTCACAATCTGTAGTAAATTCACATAATGTATTTCTTTGCTGCACATGAATGATCATTTTTCAACGCTCTCTTCACAAATCAACACATCACAACACAAATCAGTCTTCTTGTACCTTATTTGATTAAGTGAGACAATAAAGCATGATTCAATGAAAGACATTTAAAAAGAAATATGCAATGGCTGGTTCCATTCACTTTTGATAAGTGTAATTAATGGATTCTTTACTTCTACGTAATGATTAAAGTTCTTTTTTGTGGAATAGAGAAAAACACCACAAATACTGTGCATCAAGGGTCTCTGAGAGTAGGAATCACCAAAAAAAGAAGTCATGGTAAATTTTATGTTTGCAGGCTTTGTTTTAATTCGTGGACTGCTCCAAACCAAACAACAAAGAGGACTGAGAACTGCAAAGTGTAGATTTTTCAGTGCATTTATTAATATGTTGCATTTTGTTTACTTAGAAGTGGAGAAATAAATGTGCAACCTTATCTTGAATTGCAGGCTTGAGTCTCATTATGTATTTATTTCACTTACACACACTGTAAGTCTTTAAAGCTGCTGAAAATGCCTGCTGAAAGTTAGCTGAGGAGATGTTTGCTGCCCTCTTGTCTTCTTGTTGGGAGACAGAAATTAGAAGGTTCCCATGGTGCCATTGACTGTCTGAAGACAACACTAAGAGCTTAATTACACTGAAGACTTGATGAATTAAAACCTCAGATCTTCTTTATAATGGTCAGCACAACAGATACGCTCCGGCCGGCTGCTGCTTGTTGTGTGTTTCAAAAAGGATGTGGGATGTCCAGTTTTTTTGTTTTTTTTTCGTGCTCACACAGAGCATGCTGTTCAAAGAGATGCTTACTGGACTGAATGTACTGAATGTATTTATTTTGTGTGTGAATAAGCCATGGTGTCTCTCTTTATTTCCGGCCACTTCCTTCTCCTTTTCACTATCTGAGTCTCACACACACACACACACACACATAGATGCTCTTTTATCCTGTCATAGAGACGGCAGTGGGAGCTGTCAGATCTCACACAGTGGGGCGACACAGCGGCAGGGGTTCACATCACATCGCATCCCACACATACACGTGTACGCGGTCACACATACAGAAACACACACAGTCTCTTTTATTGTGGACCATTGCTAATGGCAAGGCATGATTTCTTCCCTTTTTGTGTGGTGCTGCCAGAGACAATCATATCTTGAATACCCCAAACTGATCCATTCTGAGCATCAGCCACAGTGCTTGGCAATTTTCTTCCTTTTCATAAACCTGCCAGCTGAGCGACTGCAGAAATATTGCAAGTCAAATATCCTGCCAGCAATTAAACATTTATACGAGTGTTTCCATGGTTTACAATCAATTCCATCTTTATTGTTCACAAGAGTGGATTTGGTCACAGGCTTTTGCTCCTCTACAAAGTGTTTTGCTTAAGAAAATATGGCCCCCCTGACTGCCTCATCTCTCTCTGTTTTACAAATTTTGATAAATAGCATTTTGTTTAACTTGTGATGTAGAATATGGGTGCAGTTTCCAGAGAAAATATATTTAATTGCTATTTAAAGGATATTTTTCTTTTGGATATGTTGGCCTTTCCCACCTTGTGAGGCAATTATAAAGTGCACAATGTTTTTTTTACTTCTTTTACCCACTTGGCCGCATTTTTCTCCCATAGTTTTACACCTTTGACACCTGCAGTTTTTAGATATAACAGATAATTTCATTTTGTTGTTTTGAACGTCTTTTATCTCTACAGCTATCAAACTGTGGGACTTTTTGGTGTCCACGACAGCCCTTTTTTCATGGCAGACATTTTGACATGTTATAGCAGGAAGAGCCCAGGTGTAGTCAATAACATTAATTAAAGTTGCCTTCACCTAGGTGAGCTATTTCCAGAGCCCTGATGCTGTGCATGTTGGGTCAGTGGCACAGTTCAATGCAAGGGAGGAATTGTTCGAGGATTAACTTGTGCTTTTTCTTATCTGCTGTGGAAAAGCCACCTCCACCCCTTATTTAATTGCATTATTGAACCAGCAACATTTCTGAGACATTATGTCTGTGACAGTCTTCAACTTTACCAGACTAAGCAGACAAGGACATGAGATATGCAAGATCCCAAATCAATGAAGACCAATGAACAATTGTGAGAAAAAAAAATAGATGAGAAAAAGTTTCATCAGTAGAACAATCAAACCTGAAGGTAAAATCTATCACACTGTGTAATTAAGAGAGCATAAATTCAGATAATGCATAAAAGAGATTTATTTTTCACTCTTGATTGCTGCCAAACAAGCTCTGCACCATTTCATTTTTGTAATAAAGATCCTGACCAATAATAAACAAACAAACGAACAAACACAAAAATCTTCTTGACGTAGTACAGTAGAAAAAGCACTAGTGTAAGTAATTAAATTGCTGATTTTCATCACTGCTTCAAGTTAAGGGTGCTGGTTTTATGAATGCTAACTTATGAAGACACTTATTTACAATGTAACATAACCATATAAACGAAACCTGCGCTTTTCCCAGCATAAGTCCAAATTTCTGTTGGAAAAGAGGCCACTGACCATCAACACTTAAAAAAATCCGACATTCAAGTGGGTCTTTAAAGTCTGAGTAAAACTACCCCCTCTAAATTAAAAGAGGGGTCATGAAATATCCTCTGTATTTGCAAGAAGGTTTAAAATGATGCTGCACTCACATGGCGACAGACAGCTTGTAAATTAAATCAAACGCACCACTGATTGAAGGACAATTTACTAAATCAACCCATTGGGCTATCTCCGCCCGCTCCTGCCCCCTGCTGTCTGCTAAGTTGCAATTTTAACACACCTGCCTTTTCTTAGCATTTTAGATTAGCACTAGTCAATAATTTTAGTTTTGTCTGTTTGCAAAAATCTCATTGCAATGCTGCTTATTTCCGGACAAACCTGGACCTCAGTTCTTGTCAAAGGACCACTCTTTTCAAAGGTACTAAGATGTCCTGACCCTTGACTACATATTTTGTACCAGTCCAAGGTAAGAATACTTGCTTCTTTATTAGCTCTGAGTGCTACTTTTACTTGTGAACCCGATGCTGCTGTTTGTTTTATTGCTATTTTAAATTCAACTGATGTTTTTTTGGCAACATGTCTTTGGCTCCTGCTGGATGCTAATTCCTGCTCTCATGCTGCTGCCATCTATTATATGCAACGTTTTCATTGGGGTTTGTGAATAAATTTCTCGCAATGACATGGCTTCTCTTTATTTTGTTTTGCACATGGATTGTGATGCTTTCACGCTGTGAAACTGCATAGTGTGGAGATGCATTGTGTTTCAATATTGGAGCGTTAGGAGATGAATTGGTTGTGCTGCATATTTCCCCCCAGGTTGTTGGTGTTGTTTTTGTTGGGTTGCCAATTGGCTCGCTGCAAATTGGGTCTCAGCAGAGGATGTTGAAGTATTGTGGAATAGCTTTACAAAGTATAATTTATTGTATAATGGCTTTAGAAATGTCAACATGAGTCCTGTCTTGCACACAGCCCATTCACATAATCATCTTTCTGTAATAAAGGCTTTAAGAGAAGAACTCAACATTGCTTTTGTTGCACATAGAATAGGCGGATTCACATTTTATTTACATTCTTTATATTCAGTCTTAAAAGAAGAAGTGAAGTTAAAGACAGGTAAACGACAGCTCGCTTTGCTATTCCTCATATTATAATTTGATATAAATGGCACAGCTGTCAAGCTCATAACTCATTGTGATCTGCTTCTCAAGACTTTATTACCATTTAGAGGGAAGATCTTTACACTTTTCATATGCATATATATTGTTGCTGTCGTAAAACTGATGTCTAAGCCTGCTGCCACTTATGAGGTGGATTGATGGATGCAGATACATCAAATCTAAACTCACGAGATAGTCCACTGCCCTGATGGTCTAAGGGGCAAAGTGGGATGTAGTGGCCATACAGCAGTTTGGTGTTGGCCTACACATACTGCTGCAAACGCACTTTCAACAACGCTGCTGCTGTTGCTCATCCAGCATTTTTTTTTTTAACTCCACCCCCATCCAGTATCCACCTGAAGCCTGTGATTCCCGGTGGAGGAGTTTATCATTGTCACTCCCCGATCGTCTCTGTGCTGAGCTCGGTGTTTGCTTGCAGAGAGTGATCGAGGTCAGGCTCTCGACGCCGTTTACACAGTTTGCACTACTGTTTCCATGTACTAATACTGCCATTCCATTGATAAGGTGGCTTAAGCTCCTTTTATTTGTTTGCAGTGCACAAGTGTTTGAATCTTATCCAGTAGCTAATTTTTAGAGTTGAATCCAAGCTTCAGTGGCTCTTGAGATCAATGTTGGTTTCTTTTACAGCCAATTGTTTATTTTTATTATTAAGTATGCTTATTGTTTGCTTCAACCTATTGTTTTATAGGGTATATTGTTCTGTATGCCTCATGTGTACTTTGATGCAAACAGTTACCTTCCTGAATTAAACAATTGTTATATTGAAAGTGAATCACACTGAACTCAGTTAGAGTGGCTAAATAAATTCATAAGTGTCAGGTAAAAATTATATTCAGGGATTCTGAACTATAACAGCTGAGTTAATATCTTTTGTTGCTCCTCCGCACTATATTGTGGCACTGAAGTTTATTTGAATATAAAAACCTGGAACTTCCTTCGAGTGTTGCTCCCTTCAGCAATGAGAGGTGACCGAAATGATTTATGAACCACATTAAAGCTGGTAGAGTTGATGAGGAAGGTTTTGTAAAAAGCCTGCTGTTTATTTGAATCAAGCGCTGCAAAAAACTAGCTAGCTTAGGTGTGAAACTCCAGGCTTTATGCTGTTTATTTCAGTGTGTAACTGGACAAACTTGGTGTGAAAAGCAGAGCTGCCAATATGCTGTTTTAACAGACTTTATCATTATCAACCCAGACAAGTACGACCCAGCAAGCTGTTCAACATTTCTCAGAAGCAGAGTATAGAAACCATCTATATCCATAATATAAACCACTTTACATTCTCTATCTATTTCAACAAAATAAACAACATAATAGCAGATACACATAGCAACTCTAATGATGAACTATATATTCATTCTCTGTGTGGGATTGTGCTTAATCCTGAAGTCCTATTGTGATTGTATCTAGTGTTTGCCGTAGGTAATGGTATATTTATTTTGCTAATATCTCCACTGATTGTGGTGCTGTTGTTGAGATTCACTTGTTGAAAGGAACAAACCCACCAAGGACAGTAGAGGACCCCCTTTGAATGCCCTTGACATTACATTAAGATGACTATTGTACCAAAAATCCATAATTAATGCATGAGGCTCAGGCTTTCCAAGGCTTTCCAATTGGTAAAAAAGGCATTTCACCCGCTGTTTCATCAAGGGCAACTCATATTCTGATGAAATATTTCAGTTCTAGTTTACCTTATTAACATTATAAAAGGGCGCGAATAATATAAGGCATGTCTATACTGTATGTCCAAGGGACCACAATGAAGGCTGTAGACATCTTGTCTACACCTGCCTTGTGCCTATGGGATGAAAACTATGTTGGTTTCTGGAAGTCACTTAAAAGTGCATCAAAACTAGTTTCCCATAGACATCAATCCTAATTAAAAATATATATTTTCATATACACTCTGTCTGCCTTTCTCAGAGGCCTTTCATAAGAGTTGTTTGTTTTGGCTGTAGCTGATGCTCACTCATGTGGGATCCCCTCACTGTTTTGTCTGCATACTGTTTTATTGCTTTCTTTTGAGGTGGTTGAAAAAAGGTTTGATGTGTTGCCATCCAACATGCAAACCTTATCTTGCAAAACTACAAACTGCTTTTTAGGGTGTATCAGCTTTATGAGAAGGAGAGGAGAGGGATTGAAGGTACTTGTTTATTAGTGCGTCTCCAGATAGGGTAAGAAACGGACTAGCAGAAAACAAAAAGGAACAACTTGCATGTATGGATGGATGCGTGTATTAGCTATCATGTTGTAACTGATGGTATCATACAACAGTGCACATTTCAACCATCTCTCAGTAAAGGCAGCTCAACGTGTTAGTCATTCACAATCTAATATCATTACATCACACAACTCTTGACAAGATAACCAGTTGAGGTTAAGCCCGAAGCAGGTTAAGCAAAATACAGTGTGTCACAATAAACTGATGTGCAGAATAAATGACAGACAGAAGTGACTTAAGATTGATTATCTGAAGGGTCAAGTAGCTGTGACATGTCAGTATGTGACTATGATGTACAGAACTAATAATGGGTAATGTGAGTATATGTAGTAAAAACAATGAGC
>JAUZTA010000024.1:4267500-4278454 GCA_034780835.1 Ctenochaetus striatus
TTGATTCAGAGCAATTATTCACCTGTCCTGCTGTAAGACCGAAAAACGAACCCTTTTCCCTCTGGCCCCATTTCAGTCACAGGATCAAAGACTGTTCGAAACAACGTGGATGCGAGCGGCACCGACAACACACACGTATAAGGACATATCCAACAGCTCTGCACTGTCACTGCCAGGCACTTCTCTCAGAAGGGATCCTTCGGAAGTCCTGGAAAACCGCACCAAGAAAAAAAAAAAAAAACACCTTGATGACCTCCCAACTCTTGGAATAGGGTGCTGTCGCCTGATGGGTAATTACCTGCCAATCAGGGCGGTGGATGGACCTATAGAGGAAAAGGGGTGGCAGTCAAAGATCAGGTTTAGTCACAGGGATAGAGGGAAAAAAATATGAGGAAGAGATCGAGGGTGAGGTGGAGGGAAAAAGCTGAGACAGAGAGGCTCATAATTAGGCCTGTGAAACAGACACAGCTGTCAGAGCAGAGAGAGAGAGAGAGAGAGACGGACAGGCTTGAAACACACACCCTTGTTCCTGGTATAAGGATGCCAATTTGGGGGCTTTTATCTTGGGATGCCTTTGTGTTCGATTTTAGGGCTCTGATACTGTACGCCTGCTATTGTACAAGAGAAACTGCATGGGGCACAGCGGTGTTCCCTGCTGACAAGCAGATGATTGCAAAAGGACAAGAAAGGGAAAGGGAATACGGAAACAAGGACCGAAAACTGGGCTACGTCTTGAAATAATGAAATGATGAAGATTATTTTTGGAGTTTTAGAAGATGTTATGAATGGCCACTGATGGTTAATTGATTACGTTATGCTTTGTTTTCGCCACGTTGTCAGAAAAGAGAGCTTCCCGTTGATGGAAAGAACAAAACACATTCTCGTCTTCTGTTGGATTCATTATTTAGGCTCCACCATCAATATTGCATTGCTCACAGTTCCTGGAGTGCTGATCCCGACTGCACATCAACTTTGACATTCTGGCACTGTCACCGACTTTGTGTTGGCTTGTGTAGAAAACAGAGCCTCTCCACAGTGTGTTTGAAATCGAGTTTTTTTTTTTACCAAAGCATGTAGTGAATTTCAATGTCGATGCTTCGTGGAACACAACACTGTGAACTTTTGGAAATGAGATGACTTTGAACAAAAAAATACTGAGTTTTTGTGCTTGAATACTTCTTGTAGGAGAGATCTTTTTTGTTTTTTTTTACAAGCCAAACACACAGGTGGAGCCACTTTTCTCTCAAAAAGACTGATAAAATAAGCTTGAGTTGTCCCTCTCCTGTTCTCAGTGACACAAGCCTCATGTCACACCTTACAGACTCACAGACTTTCTCACTTACACCAGACTTTTGTCAAATGTTAGAGGGTGTTATGCACAGAGACAAACTCATGCACTGAAAAGGATTCAGTCACTTGTTTTTAGCAGGTTTGCCTGCTTTGAGAGAAAAAAAACCCTGCTTATACTCGTTAGTCTTAGTGTAAAAATGGTAATTAAATGCATGCTTCTGACAACCAGGTGTTGGCTGTGATAAATTAAAGGGACTGTGTTGTTCCAACAATTTTTGTAACTTTCCCAAACCTCAGAAACTTCAAGCACAGCCACATCTGTCGGCCGGGTGGCCTTAAAGAAAGCATGATTTCAACCTCTGTCACAAGCTCTTTTGTTTATATCCTTGATAACCACTTTTTGCATGTGCAAAGCAAATGTAATGCCTTCAAGAAAAGTGTGTTCCAGTATGCAGTGTTATCCCCATTTTCAACTGATTAGTGCTTTTTGCCTCTTTCGACTCTTCTAGCTGCCTTTGTTTGAGTTTGATCAAACAATTATGACAGTTAGTGACTAGACACGTTTGGACAGCATGTAGTTTATATGAGGTGCAGCTTGCTTTTTAAGGCTTGCATGCTAAAACAAAACACTTTAGTTTTAATGCTCTCAGACAGGATTTTACATGTCTTTAGATTATCGATGCAACAAAAAGTTTCTGATCATCATTCTAACAGAATTCCATTGTTACGGTTACAAAGTAATATCACAAGTGATATGCTTAAGTTGAACTGACTGTCATTCATTAAAAAAAGTGTTGCATTGCTTTTGGGCCAAAGTTTTCCAGCCTCAGTTAAAAATTTCTGTCTTTTTTTTTTTTCTTTTTTCTTTTTTAACTAGAAGCCCTCTCATCAGAGCCCCAGCTCTGCCAATGCAGTGTTCTCATTGAAATGAATGAGGGCGCTTTGTTCTTTCATGCAGTCCATGAGGGCTCAGGGCTGTCCCACAGCGCAACGGGCAAGTGTCAACATTAAAAATGCAGGAAAGAGACAGCATGAACATGTTTACATGCTAATTGGAGCGAACAGCATGTCTGGCCTTTTATTACATGATAGCATGAGAAAACGGCCATAGGAATGTGTCATGTGATTTAACTGCCCTCCCACATACAACATTTAAAGGCCTTGTGTCCTCCTTAACTCAGTCACTCGAGCTGCTCCTGCATGTGATGTCATTGCGTAAGGGCCCTCTCAGTCTAAATCAAGCACTGCGGCGAAAACGCGACGCCTGTTTATTTTACCGTGGGTTTTCTGATTAGTCTGCAGCAGCAGCGCAGACCGCAGGGGGTTCTGCAAACATGGTGGCCCTGTGGTGTAAAGTGAAGCAGAGTCAACTTTTGGAGAAACCCAACCCGAACTGACACCGCGGTGGCCAATCAGTTGATGGGCTGATCAGACCGAGCAGAACTGAGCCACTGTGTCACGACGGAGTACAAAGACTTAATTTGCATTCGTAAAACTGGGCCAACACCCACACACCGCCACACAAACCTGTAGTGTTTGGGTCTGAACGACCTTAAGGAGTCAGCTCTTAGAACTTAGTGTGGACGCTGGAACTGGGCCACACTTTCTGATTAGAAGGATGGATCGGCATTTTGCTCTCTGACCTCTTATTTTGACAGAAAGAACAGCTTCCTGTTTGCGGTCTTGAAGGCCGACAGACAGGGAGCAGGTGGACAGACTGAGGATCGGTGACCTGTGACGGACTGTGGATACACCTCCCGAAGCTGCTGGCAAAACTGACTCAGAGGTTTCGCAGTACCACATGGATGAATCAGAGCCTTAAAAAAAAGCAGACCTGAAATAAGAAAAAAAAAAAAGACATCTGGAACAAGAAAGCTGGAAGCACAAGGATTCATTCATTTTATTTCAGCGCTGCAAATGAATAAGTTCATACTGGTGTTACAATCACTAGCAGCAATAACACTCTGGAGAGAATTAGCCAACGTGAAGTTCATTTCACCTTCCAGTTAATCACTTATCACTTTAAAATCCTCCACACTCGTGGACACCGTTTTAATCACATAAAAACAAGAGTCAGTACTGTTGCTGAATTTCATCACATCTCCTCAACTGAGGAGTTTAATTCATGTTTAATTTATTCTTCTCTCTAAGTGATGTAAAGATCAGCCCTCAGTATTGCTCTGTACAACGCCAGGCAGCTCGAAATGATGAAAAACCTGCTAATTGTCATTTCCCTCTATTTAAATTCACGGTTCCTTGTCGACGTCTGTGCTCTTGAGAAATGACAATGCTTCATTTCAGGCCATACAGAGAGTTTAGCACCATCTCACTCCGTCACTGCCATCTCTCCATCCTCTGCTTTGCTATCGTCTATCTCATTATGACCACTGTTCCTCCTTCCTTGTTCTGCTTGGCTTGCCGGCTGACAAGCTGAGCCTAATGGAGATGGGTAGGAAAGGCTCACGGCGTCACCCCCGAGCACAGAGATATGAAAAAACTGAATAGCTGTGAGAATTATGGTAATAGATTCATTTGGACTTATGATAGTTTGGATTTGCCGCTTCTGTGTGCTCTTTTTCTTTGCTTTGCTTCCTTTTTTTTTTTTTTTCTTTCTTCCTCCCCGACAGAGTAACAACAGGATATTTGAGATTGGTTGTTCTGGAAATCAGCAACAGACAAGCAGGCAAACTATGAGTCACTGTGATTTGGAAAATGTACAAGAAAACATTAGGAATCCATTTTGCCTACATTCTGGAGATGTCTCTTTGTTTTGCGAAAAAAAAAAAAAATTCCAGTTAGCTAATGACCACTGAGGCGTGAAATGATATTTTAACTATATATCAGAGCTGAGTGTGGGGTAATCGGCTTCAGCTGAGTTTATGTAAGGATCATACACACACAGAAGAGGAGGATCCTGAGACTATTGATCAGCGGGACAGATTCACTCGCAGTCTTTTTTTCAGGATTGACTGGTGCCTCTTTTGCTGGCCTTTAAGATTGTGGCAGGCATCTCCTAGAAAGTCTTCACCTCCTTTGTCCAAGAAAAATAGTTCTCAGCCTCTTTCTACACTCTCTCTCTCTCTCTCTCTCTCTCACAAACACACACACACAAGTCAGACTTCATCTCCCTTTTTTCTCTTCCTGTTTCTCCCCCGTCTTCTCTTGCTTTCCTTCCCTCAGCGCCCAGGGGTGCTCATTTTTCAACAAGCTATAGTTTGCTATGGCCGGCTGTGCATCACACACACACACACACATGCACGCATGCACACACACACATAACTCACACATACACACAGATGCAGCTGCTGCAGAGTGTTTGCATTATAGATCTGGAGAGGAAAAACAGCAGCAGCGGATACCTGGAGGTAATCATCGGGAAATTAATTTGAGGCGATACGGGCGAGTGGCGATTGATTGTCTGCCTCCTGTGTTGCTATGATGCCCACAGGAAGGCAACTAGTCTTCATCTGAAGCACCTCTACAATAAAAAACATACATTCCAGTGCACATACTGTATATTATGTATATACCTCAAAGCCAGAGCAGCAAGAAGACACGTTTGAGGAATACTAACAGAGCCTTGCTGGTGCTTGAGGTGAAAATAAAAGCATGCAGGCTGACATCCTCCTCTCATCACATCAGGGATTGTAGAACTCATGCCTCGTGTATCGAGATGGAAAAAACAAGTGGAGAGAAAAGGTGGGAACTGTGCTTTTCCTGCTAATGGATAATTTAGCACATGTTCTGGCTTTGAATATTCCTCACTTTGTAGAAATATTTGAAATAAATCACTCGTTGAACATGCTCACAGCTTTGAAAATAGGCGTTGGATTAATAATATGCTGTATTTATGGATCTTTGATGAAGGATGCTCCTCCCCGGCTCTAATGCAATATGTATGCATTGTTTTTCCCCTGTTTCCTCTGTGACTGAATGGACTCCAACTAATTACACATGCAGCAAAATGAAAAATACAAACTGTTTTTTTTTCTTATGAATTTGCATTAAATCAAGCTTTAATGTCCCTTAATTTTAAATTTGACAAAAACGGAATAGAAGTTTCTCGCAAAAAAAATCTGTTTTCGCGATGGTTATTTGTGTGAAAATCAAACAGCTGTGTCTTTGCTTTGTTCCGAGAGACGAGGCCAACGACGAATCAGAGTCAAGCTGGAGAGCTTTAGCTGAGCTCGGCTGAACCTCATTATAACTTTTCAATTAGAGTGTGATTGAAGTCCGGGGCGACTGCAAAATCAGAAACTCTCCAACCAATCGGGGCCTTTTTAATCATTCCCTTTGGTTCAAGGGGGAAACTATGAACGAGAGAGGGTAATGAATGGCCCCTGTGAACTGCAGTGCCAACTAAAAATGGGGCGCTGAATTGTGTTTTTGTCTGACAACTTAATGTTTTTGATAAATAGAAATTGAAAATAACAAAAGATGGAACAATGTCGTTTATGTCCACACAGAAAAGCACTGTACATGTCTAAAAATACGAAAAAACTTTTTGCTCTTTATTCACTCAGAAGACACAAGCAGAAGTTTCTTTCTGTTCTCTTTATATTATCTGCTCCGCAACTTGTTTTTTGACCTAGCTAATTATTAAAGGGCCGGATCAGGCTCCAGAGGCGGGGCCAAAAGGCTTCCCAAAGGTGGCATAAGACCCCCTGATATCTGAATGACTGCCTCTGTAAACACCATCAAAGCAATGCAAAATGATTCATAAGGGATGTGAAACAACCACAAACTAAAGCAAAACAACACAAAGTGATGCAGCGACCACAGCGACACACATAGCCACAGTAAGACATTAAACAATCACAAATGATAAAAAATTACCCCAAAGTCCCTTCCAGTGTCTTGCTCTTATGTAGGAGTGGTGGGAGGTTTTATATTTGTGTGTTCAGGAGCTTATTGTCTCAAAATCTGTCTACTGTTTTAGAGTATTTAGCGATGCCACTGGAAGCTATGTTGATGTTTTTTCATACTATAATCTTAAAAGTTGTAACTATAAATAAAAAAACGGTTTATTTTTTAACCCTCTACATCCACACACACAAAGTTTTGCAGAGTTCAGCCTCTGTCAAATTATTTACATTGGAATTGTGTGAACTTTGAAAATCAGCAAAACAGCCGAAAACCAGGACACTGTTTCTCTAATACAGACTTGATACAGTATGTTTGGTGATGTCAAGTCATCTCGTCAGCTGGCAGATCATCTCATCCCACTCACTGTCTGACTGACTGACATCCCTCTCTTCTGCTTTCTGTCTCTTTGGTAGCAGCAGGCCACGATGGGAAATCTAGCCCGTTTTAAGGCAGAATGTTTCCCTGTTTTCACGTGGGTGTTTTTTTTTCTTTTCTTTTCTTTTCTTTTCTTTCACACAAACTGCTTCTTCTGCTTCTCTCCCACCCTCCCCTCATCCGAGAGAGTTGTCCTCTGGTGCAGTTGGTGTAAGAGCCGGGCTCAGACAACACAAGCCTGCCAACAGTCTGCCGCAGATTCCTCCAACCCCTCTTCATAGTCGTCTTATCCCAGGCCTCATTATCCCAAGGCTCTGGCAGTCATCAGTTGCGCGGCAAACGTCCGCCGAATCTGCTCTGAACGCCGGGCTCAGAGCATCTTCATTATGTTTCGAGCAAACAGATCGCATACATCACGGTCTGCTGGGGAGGCCCTTACACATGCCTTGTTACACCAGGGTTTGAAGGAGTTCTCCCTGAGCGAAAAGTGAGAAAAGAGTCTATTTCTGTGAAACGTCTGATGTGCATTCATTTGCTCATTTACTGTTTCTGTGGTGGAACCAAACTCTTTTCTTCCACAATTCTCTCTCTTTTTTCTTTCTAGATTTTTGTCTGTTTAATTCTCTAATTCTTTTCTTTCTCTTTCTCTCTCTCTCTCTCGTTTTTTGTTCTTTTTTTTCTTTCTTTGATTTCAAACGTTAATCTTCACATTTCATATTTTGGGTCTTTGATCACTTTGTTCCGTGCAGATCATCATGCAAGTCGTTTCACACAGCCGGGGGCTATCATCATTATTATCAATCAAAATACAGTTCAGTGTGTCTTAGCGTGGCAGCATCCAGCCACAGTTTTTCTTAATTATACATCACAAATAAAATCGATCAGCCCCCAAACGGTGAGAGTGTGTGTTCGGACGATGAGCTGCACAGTCTTTGTTAGTGGACTTGAGCATTCAGGTGTCTCGGTAAATCCCAAACCTTTATGCTCATCTCCAGCACATGTCCTCAGCCCACTCTCTGTTCTGACACGTTGTGCCTGCCTGTGTTTGCCATCTTCCTTCTCATTCGCCCCTTTGAAGTCGTGCTTTCTCGACAGTCTGAGCTCTCCTACACTTGTCATTAGGAGCAGCACCACCCTCCTCTCTCCCCCTGCATGTCTCATCTCACCCAAGAGGTTTAAAGCCTCACCCAGCGACTGGCTGATCAACTCCCTGTGGGGGTAAAAAGTGAGTTATTGATGTGACGCAAGCCCTTAGTGTCACTGTGGAGGAATGAAAGCAGTACAGTCTTCTTCTTCATTAGTGCCTAATTACATTTCCTGCTTATAAGAGTGAGACTGCTTCTTTGATGTAACACTAATTAATTGAGATTAAAAAAAAAAAAAAAAAGATAGAAAACGCAACATTTCTGCAGTAGCTTTGGAGAAGAAGGATTAGCAGAAGCACCGGAGTTATTATGTTGTGATTATCTGCTCTCTAAAATTGTATTTTAGCAATTAAGGTGATTAGGCAAAATGAGAACAATGAGAATCAATAACGATTACACAACGTTTCAGGGTAAATCACTCGTCTTGGATGCTTTTTAATACTGCTGGAGGAATACATCACATTCTGCAGACTGACAGAAAGCCGTTTGGTAGCTGGAGTAATGTAGCAGAGCCCAGAAGTGCAGTGACTTCAGGTCACAGTGAGGTCACGAGACGGTCGAGATAATTTATTGTCTTACTGATGCTTTTCTTTCATCACTAGTCGTCAGGTAAAGTTGACCTCTGCTCTCGGATCACAAGGTCGTCGTAATGAGCTGTTAAATTGAGCATGAAGGTTCATTTTTGACCTTGACAAAATGGTATCAACTCAGAGTAGCATCACTGGGTTTTTACAGAGCTTTCAACCGTATTGTTAACAGTCTTTGTTAACTGGTAAATTTGCTCTCTTGAGATCATGAAGTTTCAATCACACCATATCAGGTTGTCATATATACAGTAGGGATGTTAATAATAGCTGGTATTGATAATAACTGAAATTTTAAGATAAAATACTGAAATCTTGTTAATAGTGTGTAAATTGTGATACTGTAATTGCTGCGTTGCCTTTAAAATCACTTCTCTTTCTTTATTTTCACATTTTGTCACAGTAGATAATGAAAGTCCACCTTGACATGGGTTCGCTCTCTCTCTCCACCCCCATACACAAGATTTTTTGCAACAAAGAGAGAAAAATACACAAAAATAAAGCTAAAGATAAATCTCATTCATAACATTTTTTATAGATATCGTGATGATATCGATACCCTGAAATCTTTAGTCCACAATAATCTTGGAGTGAAAAATCTAATATTGTGGCTGCTCTGGACAGCACTTGTCTGGTAAGATTTAGGTTAGTCGTAGGAAAGGCCACAAACACAACTGGAAAATGTCCCAATCTCTTCTTAAAAAAAACCTTTTGTCACTGTAAAAATGTCCTGGTTTTGCTAAGCTTACGTAGTTTTGTTCATTGCATAGTTTTAAGGTGCTCATTCCAGAGATTATGTGACAAGAGTGTGATGCATCTTTAAGCTCTCAGCAACGAACTAGCAAACATGATATTACTTTTATTTTTGTTATAAGAAAATGATTTGTGCAGCTGAAAGTGTCTCAATGGGACTGGCAAACCCAGATCAGCTACAGGTGCTCAGCTCGAGCTCTTTGATGTTTTCAGCTCTGCCAGTAGGACGTGTTCAGTCTTCAGCTGCTGCTCAGCCTCCTTCAGAGCCGCCTTGAGCTCGCTGTTCTCATGTCTCTTTACACCCAGTTGAGCCAAAACAGAGGCTCTTGATTTAGCCATCTCCTCCAGCGGAAAGGCTTTGACCGGGAGGTAACCACTTCCAAGAACTCATCCTCTGATTATTTCAGGGCAGATTCAACCTTTCTTGCCTCCTTTCTATGTTCCTTAAGCAAATTTGCTTTTTCTTTTCCTTCTTCTTATAAAACTTCAACCTGATGTACAGTTTCATTTGGAAATAGCTTTTTAAAATTTTTTTCATTCTGCAACATTGTGCTGAACTTTGTCAACACTGATTCCTGATTCTCGGCTGAAGGCTGGTTATGTGTTGCCTAAAACTCATTCACTCAGGTTTTCAGGTTATATATCTCTTCCAGCTTCAGCTCTCTCTTTCATGGCTCCACTTTTTCTCCTTTTTGAACTGATTGAGACATAAATTCAGTGACTTCTGATGGATTTCCAAACGGACTCTAGCTTTGGAATTATTTTGGGTGAGTCTTCACCTCAACTGCCATAAAACAGAAAAATTTATTAAGTGCAGGTCTTCTCTTTGTCCATTTTTGTACATTTATGGTTGTGATCTCTCTCCACCATCCTGCACTCTTATTTTTAGGACTTATTCATTTACCAAAAAGAAGAGAAAACACACAATTAATGACGTCAGTCAATGATGATTTTGATGGTTCAGATTTTTTTATAATAGATACTCCAAGTGATGATCATCTTGGAGTGAAAATCTGAAATCCTGAAAGAGGGAAGAGCCTTTTTAAAGCTTTTTTTGGGGGTAGAGTTACCAAACTTTTTAAGCTATTTTTATCAGGTTAAACTGGTGATTTATACATAAGCAGTTTTTATGTCCAAGAGAAAGCAAAGTTATGGCTGTCGTCCCATTCATTTGGATAGGGATGTGGTCTTAGCTAAAACAGCTGCCTGGCTGCGTTGCCAGGAGCAGCAGAGTTTGTCTGGAGGAACTGTGATTTGTGTTTTTCCGGCGAAACGTTCAGCATCCTCAATTATAACACGAATAAACTGTCATAAGTGGTGCTTTTTCTAAGTGGTGCATATCAACAAACAAAACAATGTAAAAAAAAAAAAAACAGAGTTTGTTAATCCACACAACGCACGAAGAGTAATATGTGCAGCTTGTTGCCTTTCCCAGACCACTCAAGTTCTTTGAATGTTAAAATAGCACTTAGCATGGCGATGGGGGATCTCCCAAGAGGAAGTGGCAGAGGGCTTATTAACCACAATTCAAACTCTCAGCAGGGTTTTTCCTTTAGAACGAACTGTAACAGCAGAGATCTTAAGATGTTAAATGGTTTCATGTGAATGCTGAGCCTCATGACTTAAAGACTGGCTAGATGTCGAAGCAATAAATTAGAGTTTCACTGGGACGCTGCTGGTCCTCAGTAATTCGGCAGCTAGCTTCCTCGTCTTGTGTTTGGGTGGGATTCTCACTCAATGCATTCATATTAGGGCTGTCAGTTGATAAAAATTTTTAATTGCGATTAATCGCATTAGTGTCCGGAGTCAACGCGCGATTAATCGTGATTAATTGCAGTTTTTTTACCTGGCTCTATATGTAACCTAAGATATTTATTGTGTTTCTTATACTCTAGAAGAAATTGGAGAGGACAATAATAATTCCTTGGCCATCAAGTGGTA
>JAUZTA010000024.1:4278554-4289177 GCA_034780835.1 Ctenochaetus striatus
ACTTTAAAGCTAAACTTTCCGTTTAAAAGTCCCTTTTCTGTATCCATTTCTGCTTTGTAACCGTTTGCAATGTTATTGTAGCGTCACTTTCTGAAACTACGGGAGCTGGCAAGGCACAGACCGTGCGTGTGTTAATCACACGTTAAAAAACTTAGTGCCGTTAAAAGGAGTTTAACACGTTATTAACGCGCTAACTTCGACAGCCCTAATTCATATACAATTTTGCAGTACATGTTTTTAGTGGTAGTTATTTTGTGTAACTTTTCTATGCTCAGCTAGGCTCACTGCCTGCTGACAAGTCTGGATTTTACCAGTCCTGTTTGGATTCAGAAGCACCTTTTAACAGTTTTTGATTAAGCTGGCTATGTCACTGCAATCCCCTTTATTGCTTTCTCTTGTAATAAGCCATTCAAGGGCTTCAGCTCATTCAAAATGCAGCCACTTGTATCTTAAATTCAATCATGTCACTTAAACATCTCCACTTGCTCCCTGTTAATTACAGAATTGACTTAAAGATCCTGCGCCTTGTCCATGAAGCTCTTAATGATTATATATCTGACATGTTTCCAAATTTACCACCCAACAGATTTCTCAGCTCACCTGACAGATGTCTCCTCCAACTTCCAAGAGAATTCTAAATCTGGTGATTGAACGTCAAGTGTTTACACACCTGAAGCCCAGAATAGCCCGCTTGTTCATGTGAGGTTTGCACAAACACCATCTTCATCCATCTTTGTGTTGTCTCTCTGTATCAGGTATGAACCCTTTCATTGTTTTATCACCCTGTAATGGAACTTTGAATGGCTTTTGTATGCGATTATGTTCTTCCACTTAACTTGAGCATGAGTTCGAAATTAATTCAACGTTGCTGTGACCTCTAACTGGATAATAATCACACTGTTACGCTGCAACACTTGACAGGAGCCATTTGCAGATTTGTATTGGTTGCAGGTTGGGCGGGAGCGTTTCCTCTTGGGGAAAATTGCAATCATGATGAAAGCGTAACATCACAACAGTCTTGGGAATCGCTGCTGCATAGTATATTGCAGATGGTGAGTATAATTAGTGTCCTGATATTAAAGGCACTTCCAGTACTTGCTCCGTTGCATCCTTTCTCTCTCTGTCTCTGGGTAATATTTAACCTAGATAAAGCATTTTTTGCTATTATTTCACTTAAACACTTGAATGATTTTTGAATCTTGCTCGGTCAAAGGTGAAATTTGAACTTTTCCCTTTTAGAGCGGTTTATTAAAAGGATCGCTCAGGTTCATTGAAACTTGTGTATAATTAAAATAGTTTTTGCTATTATTTCAGTCTGTAATGACAACCTTGTTTTTACCAAGTTAATTGCTGAGATGTGGGAAAGTGGCGCTAAAGAAGAGTGAGAAGGGCTCAAAAGCACGAGAAGGCTGTAATGCTTCAATAGAATGAAAAATGCACTCTGAACAATATGGTTTATATTTTAAAGTCAGCTGCAAAACTAGATCTCGCTGTTTAAACTTGGAATTTTTTCATAACAGCTCATTAGTGTGTAGAGGGTCACTTACCATCCCGGTGCTGTGCTGGAAGATTTGAATAATTAATCCAGCTGTGTCTAAAATATGCAGATACATGTATGTGCACCTCCACCAACAAGCTGGTCTGAACCCCCATTAGCACATTCAGACCCAAACACCAGAAGCACAACAGGTTTCCACTAAGTGTAAATAAAACCTTTAAATGAAATCCTGACACTGCTGCAGTGATTTAAGATTCAAGTCATCAAGAGGCAGGATGTGGAGAAGCAGAGCAAGTTTTCTCTTGAGGTGCAGGCGAGATAACCCGGAGACAACCAATTATGCTTGTTGCATTTCTCTTGGGAATCCAAAACCCGGCTAGTTTCTGCTCCAGCACAGTCTAAAACTATTTAAAAGCAGTTTAAGCAAATGGAGGGAAGGCTGATCGTCACAGGGAATGACCTGAGCACAGCCTGATTCAGTCTCAAGTCAGAGGATCATTTAAATTTAAACAAATTACTGTGTTGATCAAACTTGTTTGAGAAAGAAAAACAAATTTGACAGCTTTAGAAAGGAGTCAGTTGAACAATGCGCAGGGCTGTTGGTGGGACCATGTTGTTTAAGATACCATTGAGACAATGAAACGAGTCCATGAAGTCCAGTTTTAATAAGAAGTTAACCCTAAACAAGGATTTTTAAGACTCAGATAGGATTTAACTATGAAAAGTTATCATGGCTTACTCTATTTTATCTTACAAACAGATAGAGACAGAAGCTACTTAGATCCTCACATTACACATGAAGGCAAAGGTATCAAGTTACATCCAAGCGAATACAAGGCAAGAGTACGTATATCATGGGAAAAAGAGGTCTAAATATTTAATATTGAGAAACAGAGGTCAGTTTTAGGGGTTTAATGCCTGCAGAGAAACCCAGAAAAATAATAGCCAAGATTAATACTGGGTTAAAAGACTCCTGCATGGGTCAAACACAGTTTGAGTATTGTGCAGGGGGTCAGGGCATTAGGGATTGGAGTACTTTTTGTATCTCAGCTCCACTGAGTCATAAGCATGCTCCAGAAGGGTTCGTCATGCCCAGGCTCTGCCTGCGGCTCTCCCTCTCCAGCTCAGGAGCTGTCAGTGGTAGCATCTCTCTGCCAAGCCACAGCAGGCGCAGGAAAGCACCAGCAACAACCCCCACACACACACAATAACACACACACACACACACACACACACACACACACACAAAAATAGGAGCGCACAACTGCTTAAACATGACAGAAGAGTGAATACAACTGCATTTTCTTGAAATCAAATCTGTTAAATCCTCAAGATTTCTGCTCCGTTTTCATGCAAACATAATAAATCTGTGTCATCCTCTGTCCTCTGTTGCATAAAATTTACCAGGTAATTAGCACTTGAGGACGACACCACGGGTGAATCTGCTTACTCATCTTCACTGCAGATAAAAAGGAGCACACACACCGTTGCGCACCTTGTGCTCATCAGTTACCCATGTGAGACAGGTGGTGCTGGATAGTCGGCGTGTATGCCCTCTCCATAGCAGTATGTGCTGGCATCTTCCACTGCCATACTTTTGCCGCCTACACACACACACACACACTCACACACTCACACACACACACAAGTGTTGCAGATGGGCTCTGGTGTAGCATGAAGCTGAATGCTCCTTTACAGTCCTCCATGGTGTGAAAAATATACATTTTTACTCTCCCATCTTTAGATCATAAAACTTGCGATAGGTCACGACTCTGATAGCAGTCAGTTACAACAAAATCAATTTTTACCAACAGCTCTACAAAACAAGCAATTTAAGACTTCACTGAAAAGTTTCAGTGGAAATTTTTCATGTGTCTCTGAATTATTGATCAGAGAAATACCCTTCAGATAAATCCATAATAACAATGGCTACGAGTAAACATTGCACTTTAAACGATTTGGTTCAAAAAATTAAAAAGGAACATTTTCTCAGTCACTGCTGGTTTGATTAGAGTTTAAAAAAACAAACAAATAAATTAAAGCAAAACTTTCTGCATGGCTAGAAACCATGAGATAAAATGTCTTTGTTCTCAGAAGCTTGAAGCTTCAGCTGCAGGTTCTTTGCACAATGTTGTGTTGCTCAGTCCAAGACAGGCTACAACAAAATCTTGGTTGCAATTGTAGTCACACTGCATAATGTACTGAATGCAAATGGGTTGAAATCACAAATTCAACAGAAAAAAGTTTCTCAGACACAAACATAGAGACTGAAACAATGAACGTATTCATCTGCGATGCTGTCCCGTTCAGAATACAAGTTTAAGCCATTTCAAGGCACATTTTTGCTTTCACTTGTATAAAACACTGGCTGACGCTGCTTTATATTGAACGTCACTTCATGCCTTATGTTCCGGCGGCTTATAGATATGAGTTGTAGCAGCAGTCAAAGTGTGAGAATTTGGTCCTGACACTTTTGATGCAGGCTGTCTTTGCTTGTAGAAGCTCTGTATCTGACGTCTTTAGACCCACAGTGATGAAGAATCCCTGTTGTGCGGTGACGACCAGAAATTTTAACACATTTATCTCTCAGCGTCAAATTCTTTAAGGGAGCCCAAAATCACACTGTGTGAAGAGGCGTTAAGTCATCCAGGTCACAGGACAGTAGAGCTGGAAGTACTTACTCACAGATAATGAAATCCTGACGCCTTCTTTCCTCAGACAGCTTCACACCCATTCAGACCATAACTCAAGTGGCTCTGATAACAGGCCCTGAGGTGACCCTTACGACCCTGAGGTGACATCTATGTGCAAACAACCAAGCAGAGGTTGAAATACATGTGACAGAAGCGAGCGGGTGAGTTAAAAAACATGTTTAAGAATTAACAAGTGTCCTTTGATTTTGCACCTCTAGATGTTGAAACTCTTGACACGTTTACTGGGTAAAACTTTAAAACTCGAGATGCCATATTTGTATTTCTGCCTCACTGGATCAAACAGAAAATTTAAGATGTCTCGTACATTATTTTATAGGTTTCTTTATAATTCAGCCCCGCATTGTGTGTGATTTCTTGATATACTGAAATCTTGACTATAATTTAAAATAATGCACATCATGCACGGCATGGGTCTGTAGGATTGTCATGGGTATAAATGAATGACCCCTGCAGTTTTACCTCCTGCTGTCAGCCTCTTGATGCTGAAGTAAAGAGATTCAGGCATGAATTTCATCAGGGCAATCAAAGAGACACAGCTGATCTCACCTGCCTTGTACTCACCTGGCTGTGATTAACCGTGCCATTAAAGAGGGGGAAAGAGATGAATGAGTGTTTCTGCTCCTAGCTCTCTCATGCAGGATTATTGTACTCAGAAATGGCTCTGACACATCTCATTATGAAACACAAGATGTGATTTGGTGCGCTGCTGAACTGTGATCAATTGCTGAAATTTGTTCAAATTGGCAATTTTGCCAATGACAAAACTGGCATTTCAATAGGGTTTTCAAGAGCTGCAGCTTTTCGGATGCGAGCAGGGTGTAAAGGAGAAAAAGGTCAGACTTGTCAAATTCACACAAACGTGCTCTTTCAGCCACAAGGGAGGAGTCGAGTGAACCTGCTGACCTCACAGCCTCGAATGTATGTGCGTCCTCAGAGGGCGACTGTCAAGATTAATGACTGACATCAACGTCAGCTCCCCGAAGGAAACAAAGGCATTTCAGAGCTACTTATACATGTATGTGCATGGATCAATGGTGAGCTACAATACTGTAGCATCCATTGACATCAGGTTATGGCGATTACGTTCTCCTTTATCAGCTCTCAGGCTACAACAAAGGTCCAAAATAGGATTAAGTGGAGACGTGGAACGCTACCACTGCTAATGCTACGACCCTTTGAGAATCTGCTGGCAATGAGAAGAGCCACGGTGCTGCAGGGCAGGATTACTCAACAAAGAGATGAAGGGATATGGAATGAGGTTTGGGAGCTCTCCCTCCACCTCGTTTATCTCACCGTCCAAATTCTGCTCGTCGAGGCAGCCTCCCTCGCTCGTTTTTGCATCTCTCATGTCTGTGGCGTGTTGTTTGTCAGTGGATGAATTAATGCTGTGGGGCAACGGCAGACGCAGTTGGCTTAAGCGGTGGGAGCAGGGAGAGGGACATTCATTCATCAAGAGGAAGTGAATTGCAGTGGAGGCAGTAAGTGTAAGGTAGATAAATGGCTAATAACCTCGAGGAATGAGATGATTCATCACTTCCTAAAATTAAGTTCATTAAAGGACTATCTGCTGAGATACATCAGTGTCTACTACTCCAGATGTTTGTTCCAGTAGGCAGCCCTTAAGCTTTTTCCTTAAGATAAACAGATTGAATGTATTTCTTTAACGCAAAATATATGATCAGATATAAAATAGTGGGGGCTAGCTACTCAAGTAAAGAACAAATAATTGATTTTTTATCCACTTAATAACTCTACACTCAAACATTTTAGGTGGAAATATTTTATATTTAACTGTACTATATTTATCTAATAGCTTTAGTTACTGGTTACTTTTCAGATTAAGAGTGCACATGAAAGGACTTTAGGTTACTTGCATAACCTTGGTTCTCTGATGTTTGAATTTGGGTGGGATATGGTTGTAATGGGCGTTATGCAGAAATTGGTGTGATAGTGTTTGGTCAGAAAATAAAATCTGATCCTAAAAACGTAAGAAAGCGGCCAAAATCAGATTGGAAAAGTTCGGATTCCATGTAACTTATGCTATTCACACTGTCATAAAAAAATCAGATCTGAGTCACAAGAGTGAAAACATCACATTTGAGCCAGTTGTTTGCATACTATTTAGGTAGAGTTAATGCACTGTGGTCCTGGCTTGTTCAATACTAGTTGCTAACATAGCTATGAGCTACTCAACAGAGATGATGAGTGGACTACAGAGGGCTGGTGATACATCCATTTCTTTTTCAAACTTGTAATCCTGAGTCACATTTGACTCTATCTAATTTAGTGCAAATGTCAAAAAATAGGGATTAAAATTAAAAAGTCTTGTCCCGTTGGATCAACAGTCCAAAAACCCAAAGATATAAAACTTTAGTGGCATGACATAGATACACTCAGGTAATCCTTACAATAGAGAGGCTTTAGTCAGAAAATGTTTGCCTTAAAAATGACTGAAATTATCCATTTTCTACATTTAAATAGTTGCTGACAAGTGTTCTGTCAATAGACTTCTTATTTTAGCCCTAAATAATAGATTTTTGTATTTTAGTCAAATAAAAAAACAGGTAAAAAATTGGGAAACACTCTGCTCCAAAAAATTTAAAGAAAAAAAGAAAAGAAATCTCAACAAAATCCCACAGATTACTATCCTGCTAGCGAGTCAGTGAAGCAGAGCTGCTGCTTACACAACACATGAGTGGAGCTTGGGAACAAACAGGCGCTCAGGGTAACCTTGCCAACCAAAGTGGAAACTCCCCCACGTGTCCATTCATGTGAGGATGTACAGCCCTCAATGCTTCCTCACAATACCATTTATACAGCGAGAGCACACTGAGCTCTGAGGCCCGGCCAGAGACGAGCTATCACTAGGCAACAGGCAGGAGGGAATCCGCAGCACAGCACCGACTCTGTTACTGCTGCTACAGTGAGCTGTGTGGGCTCATGGCAGATAACGGTCCGGATATAACTGACAGTGACGGAAAAAAAACCCCACAGAGGGTCACACTCAAATTGGTCGCCTTTCTCGTGCTTTAGACACTGAAAGCAGCATGAAAGAAGCATGCTCTTCTGTTTTTGCTTCAGTGAGGCGAAAATTGCATAAATTATCGTAAGGGGTTCAAAAACAAGAATCATATTAATTAAAAAAAACCAAAAACCCATTATCATGTTGTCAGGGGGCAGATTTATCTCGCTCGCTAAAATTGCATTTATTGAAAAATACTGGGATTAAAAAATATCAGTCGTAAATCTTCTGTCAGCCTCTTCAGGCTATCTTCCGGCTAACTTTGCTTCAAAGGCATGTAATGGCTGTGAAAACAGCACTATATCCAAAATGGAAAGCAATTAGAGGATGCAAACCTCTACAGGGACTGTTCAATCTTTGAAATATGTAACTAGAGAATAAAAATGGTTTATCTGCTAATCTGGATTTATATATACGGAAAATCATATATTGTGAGCCAATCATGGAGTGTTTTTTTGTCCTTTTTTAGGTATGTGCTGTATCCATGCAAGAATAATGATGTGCAGAAAAGCTTTATTTGAAGCCTCCAGCGAGGTGGCAAATACAAGTTTCCCGAGGTAAAATCTGAAAAATGTATCGTTTCGATCATTCAACACCAGATGATATTCGATGTAAAGGGTAAACCGGTAAAACTTCAGCCTGAAGAAGCAGCCAATGATTAGCATCTTAAACCTACTTTGGGGCAAAGTTATGAATTGTTTTAAGCAGTTTTTGCCAGATCTTACTGGCATTTATATGCATTTTTAATGTCCACAGAGTGTGAAATTATGACTCTTCCCATCTGTTTGTATAAAAGTTTTTTTGTTGTTTTTTTTTGTTGCCAAGGTGACTGCTAAGTAGTGGGACTTTGTTCATGCCCCGTCATGATACTATCACCTGTCACCAGTAAAGCTTGTTACCTGTGGCATGTTCCCAACAGGTTGTTTCTGAGCCTTACACAACTTTCTGGGTGTATTTTTAACCCTGTCCCAACTTGTTTGAAAGTGCTGCTGGCGACAGAATTAGCATACACTGACAAAAATTCAAATGTATTTTTTAAATATTTTTTTAGCAGCTGTGTTCAACATGACATTCCAACTTTCTTGGAATCAGGTTTGTAAGTGATTCCTCTTATTTTTAAGAAGAATGTGAATAAAGAAACCGATAATGTAATAAAAAATGTGTTTTTCAATGCGACTGTAAAAGGAGCCTTATTCAAATTTATATTCTCATCAAACTCCTGATAAGTTGTTTCAGCTTTAATCAGCAAAACAAATAACATGGCAAACTGAGGTTATAATATTGAATTTTTTTTTCTGTTTTTGCAGTTTTCTACACAGACACAAGTTCCTTGGTCCGGAGAATGAAAGATATGATCTATAGAGTAAAACTACTCCTTTCTTTAAGCAGGACAAGTGAAACAGCCATTAAATTGAACTCCTGATCAATACGGAGTCTTTAAACTGATAGAAATGGTTTTTAAACATGTTTTTTTACTGAATATTGAAGTTCATGAAATAGGTTTGCTGTAATTTTAGCCTACGAAACCTGTGATAAATGTTAAGTATTCCCTCTTGGATGTAATTAACCAAATAATTTGCTTTATTGAACATATAAGATGCCTTCACACAGGTAACAAAAACAGACAACTGATATGCTTGAAATGAAAAAAGAAAAACCCACATTTTATTGCACTTAAGTTATAAGAAAATAAAATTCTAAGTGAATCAAACAAATACACAATCCCTTTAAGGTTTTTTCTGTCTGTTTTCTTTTTTGCCAGGCAGTTTACATGAACTGAAAAAATAAAACACCTGCAACAAATCTGATTTCTCAAACCAGATCATAAATTAAAACAGAGGGAGAAAACAACGAGAGGAGATAGAGCAAGATTGTTTTCTTTTTTTTTCTTTTTTAATATACAGTGTTATACCACTTTCACAGTTCAGCTTGAGTTGTGACTCTTGGAGATTGAGACGATTTTCGTTTGGCTACAATGTTTCTGTTCACGTTTGCCTTTGTGTTTTTATTTTTTCCCGCACTGACAATCCACGAGTCTGCAACCGCTGCAGAGCAGCCGCCCGCAAAACATGTAACACTAAGACTCCTGGCAGCTCGACCTGTCAGTTGAAGCTTGTGATGGTCTCCTCTGTTGCTTCAGACATCTTTGAATGGAACAACAATCACACGGATATGGACAGTTCTTTCATTCATGTGTTAAAACCAATACATCTGCTAGTTTTTTTTTTTCTTTGCAAGTCCACACAGCATTTGTACATTTCCCCATAGAACAGGCTGAAAGAGCTTTGTCCCAAGGAATGTGTTTACAAGTTGCCCATTAACACGCTGACACACGCACTCATGCACGCACACACGCACGCCAACAGTGTACATCCCCTTGTTTTCCTCTCTGCAGGCGATCCCGTCAGTATCCGTCGGACACGCTCCCTCCTCTCAGCCTCGTAGAGGCACGTTTGGCTCAAGTTTCAGTGGCAAAAACAAACAAAACAAAAAAAAAAAATGTCGGATGTTATCTTTTGTCATATTTTGTTTCTTTAAGTCCAAACATATAGAGTTCAATTTGGAATTTTTCCTGGGACTAAAACGTCGCAGCAAGTAAAAGCTCCCTCTCTCTTTTTTTCCATTCATCTAGCAGCATAAATACAGTTTGGCCACTGGGGGAAAACAGTAGAGGGGAAGGGGCAGGGGGAGTCAGGGGCATTAATCCACAGCGCTTAGAGCAAAGAACCTTTACTTCCTCTCATCACAGCACCGGCATTGAGGAAACCACCCCAGCTAGACTCTGAAAAATTCTGGACAGCATTGATGTTTATTTGGAGTCAGAGCTCCAAACCTGGGTATGTAGAAAACAGAAAGGAAGGACAAACAACTCAAACAGTAAGAAGAAGAAGAAGAAAAAAAAAAAACACCCTTGTGACATAATGACAGCAAACCTTAACAGAGCAGCTTTCTAATACTGGGATTTGTTGCTGTTGGCAACGGCAAGGAAAGAAGAGAGAGAAAAAAAAAAAAGAGAAACTCCTTTCATATGATAAACCAGAAACGTATTGAAATTCACAGTTGTGTTTGTGTGCGATATTTTAAAGAAATCATACAACTGAAACCGAGTGAAGAACAATAAGAACGCAAATGGAGTGACAAGAACGAGCCTGATTACAGGCTGAACCCTCCGATCACTTCCTCTCCTCAACAACGAGCAGCTCTTAAGGTGTAAATGTGCCTATTTTCAGGATCTAAACTCTATGTAATCTACAAGTTCAGACACCACAGTCTTATTGTACAGTTGCATAGTGCTTAGTCATAGTAGAGATGATTAGCTGTGGCTACTGGTCTCATATTTCTATATTTGTGTCAGTAAAAAAGAAAAAAAAGGCTGCTTTTTGACCTTT
>JAUZTA010000024.1:4289277-4302618 GCA_034780835.1 Ctenochaetus striatus
TCTTTAAAAAATAATATATCTCTGTACATGTCAAAATCTGTCAGGCTTGAGCGAAACCAAGTCTCTGTGCGGAGCTGACCCTCGAACCGAAAGGGTTGAGAGTCGCTCCAAAAGAGTTCAGTCATCATTCCTTTCTTCCTCTTCCTTCTTTTTTTTCCCAGCCAATCAGAAGACCGACCGGTTGTGCCCAGCGCCCAGCCTCGTTTCCAGCCTGATCCCCTCCTACTCCACCTCAAACTGGTGGCAGGGGGTCAAAAGCAGGGGCTGAGCACATGTGAGGGTCTGTGGCATTTGCCCAAAGGGGGGACGGGGGAAGATAATGGCAGAGGACAGGACAGCCCACTGTTGGTGGTGGTGTTTGTAGATTTTGCGAGTTTGGGTGAAGAGTTCCGGGCTTTGGCCCTTCGGTTTTCTGGGTGCCTCATCTCCCATTTCCTCTCTATTCCTTCCTCTCTGTGGTTCCCTCTCTTCGTCCTTCCCCACCACATCCTCTCTCACTTCATGTCCACGTCAAAGTCCAGCACCAGCAGCTTGGTCTCCTCTGTGCCGTTGCGGCTGCCCACCGCGCACACCAGCTTGGTGTTGGAGGCCCGGATGCGCCACACCACACCGCCGCTGCCGCCGCTCTCCAGTGTCACCAGGTTTCTGATGAACTCGCCCGTCTTCAGGTCCCACAGTTTAACTGTGCCATCGTCCGAGCTGGTGATGACAAAGTTCTTGTTGAACTGGAGGCACGTCACGGCGCTCTGGTGCTTGTGGGGACCTGGACACACAAAGACACAGCTGGTAAGAGGGATGAAATCTGGGCCAATGACATAAAAGTAAATGAAATGAAGATAAGGAAAGTTTTTGGATGTCTTCCTCTTGCAGCACACTATCAATACACTGATGCCAAAAACTCTTTCTGCTTCTTGTCAGTTCATCCTTTTGCCAGTTTTGAGCTTTTTTCATTTGGAATATTTGCCTATGTAGACACGGGCAAGTTGTTTGTTAAGAGATGCTCAGCTGAGAATTTATGTGCTTTTTTGGTACATTGTCGCATCTTAGTTGCCAAATTCTGAGAAACTGAAACCACAATGCAGTAAATCAATACATAATTCCTGCTATTTCTTTTTAAGGAGCAATTTTTTTCAACCTTCAGTTACAAAGACTAATTTCTCAATAAAATTTTGACAGGATAACGATAAGCTCTTTTGTGCCTCTGATAGGTTTGAAGGATGATGCAACTTCAAAGGAAAATCCTTTCCAGTGTAAATGATGTATGATGTCGCTTTCTACATTTTTTTTTTTTACCTTGAAATTTATTGTTGGTCCGGCACCACTAATGGAGTTTTTTTTTCTTATGTTCATAAGTTGGAGTTATTGAAGAAGAGGTTTGATTTGACATTAAGAAAAAATTAGATAAAGTTTCATCAATGTCAGAATTTTCTTCAACTTCAATGATAAATGACATCTTATCTTTGAAGTTACGTAGAAGGCACTTGTGCACATTTCTTCCATGATTCAAAGAGCACATTCGCACACAGTAAAAGACAAAACAAAATTATAACTGTTATTGTTTTAATGGGTGCAAAAAGCAGCCGGTCTCCATAATTTTTCTAACTAACCTTTAAATTCATCAAAAGTGCCGGAGATGTACACAGTAATGCGAATAATGAGACTTTTGGTTCACTTATTCCTGCAGGGTTTTCTACAGTATTTTACAGCAGAAATAGACGGTTCCTCATTGCTGGAAATAAACCATCCTTTGCTAACAGCATATATTAAATAGTTTATAAACATTTAAGGGAATTTTTCACAGCAAATGCCATTTCTATTGAGTTTATCTATTGTTAGACCACTCTAAGGAAAAATATCATAAGACAGGAGGCTTAACACCTACTTCTTATGGAAGCCCTGTTCTGGGCCTCTGCAGTTCCTTGTATAATTTAGACCAAAATCGAGTAAGCGGGTAGAGGAGTGGATGGATAAATGTAAAATGAATGAGAATAAGGACATCAGAACCCAGACGCAGAATGAAGAATTCAAAACTAAAGCTCTGTAAGCCTGTGAGACCTAAATGCATCTCTTGTATTCTTGAAGCTGTTGTGAGTGTACGAAGGTGTTTAGGAGGAGCTGCAGCAACATGCCAGAGCTCCGGCCTGTCACTGTCACGGAGGCTTAGCAGCTCCAGCTACACCTCCGTCTGGTGTGTTTTGTGTGCTGGCAGCTGGCAGGAGGCCACAACTAAAGTGAAGACGGTGCTCTTACTATCCTCACTGAGGTGACTTTATTTGTGACGGTGTGCGTGCAATGACTTCAGATTTCCCTAAGGGCTTGAAAATTATATCTTAATTAAATCAATTAGGGCTTCACAAAACACAAACGAGCACAGGATCAAGTACTGGCAAATGAAGTGCTTTTTACTTAAGTTGCTACGGCAGCTATTTCATTCAGACACATTTAATTTCTTTCACAACCCATTTGCAGGAGGAAAATTTGTTGAAATCTCACGTCAACAAGCTCTCGCATCTTTTTCCATTTCTGTCTCGAGTTAGATCAAAGGCTGCGTTATTTACCCGAGTATACAATGCTGCTCTGCACCAGCCCCCAACACGCCTGCCTTTCTCCTCTCCCTCCATTACCACAACAAAGCAGCCTGCTCCATCATTACCTACACTCTCTTCAGCTGACAGTGACGACCTTGTTGTTGGCCTATTGTCTTATCGAAACACACATAATGAATGGCAGAAATTGTCCGTCGACCTAATTACATGACCTACAAAGTTCCCTCGGTCCTCATCCCTTCGCTGCAGTCACCCCCCCCTCCACGCAAGACACAAATATCCTCCCCCCTTTGGTCTCATCCCTTCCCTCTCTGTTCAGACTCTCACTGGGGCATCCTTTTGTTCCATGGGTGTGTGTGTGCGTGTGTGTGTGTGTGTTGGTGTTTGTAGGAGCAGCATACAGGGTTGTATTTTGCTAATGAGGGCATTTAGGGGTGGGGCACTGCTGCTTGCTGCTGCTATTCAGCAAAGGATTTTCAACTTCCTGTGAGGCACCAGTGCTGCTAATGGAGTTTGAACTATTCAGACACAAAGGAAATGAGACTGTAATCAGGTCCAGCAGGCCCACAAGGTGTTGCCTCATGCAGACAAATAGGTCATTTAGTCTGGCTTTTAATTGGACTCTCGGTTTCGAGTTCTATCTTGCTTTCGGTTGTTGTTCAAGCCTGGTGTTGCCAGTTAGTTACATATTTACAGCTCTTCATGCATATATTTACAGCTTAGCACAGATCTCGACGGGTTCTGCAGCTTGTTGCGTGAACACACCTCTTTGCACAGTTGCATCATGACTCGATTCGACTAAATATGGTACAGAAAGACACTGTAACAGACATGAAGAAATCTAAAATGGACTGAGTAGGAAAAAGTCATGTATGACAGTAGCTGCCTGTCTGTTTGCAAGTTCAACCTGACCTCTCCAGTTTTATTTCAAATTTTCCATCATTCTACTGCACTTGAAAGGCAGAAACTTGATGTTTTCACCGATTAATACTCTTAGCTCATGGTTTAGACCTAACTACACACTTGCTTACTAGTTTTCACACACTCTTAATTCCAAAACATGACTCAGTATGTGGATTTATGTCTTTGAGATAAATAAACACCCCCTGGCAGCTGTGCAAGTATCCCCTGTAGTACGAATCACTAATGTCTGATACTATAGGATACAACACGCGTTTGTACAAACTTCATTAATGATTCAAGAATCATTCTTAATGAGCTCTCGTGCTGTGATGTTTTTCCACTAATGTAAAGATGGCTTTAATCTACAGTCAGAAATAGTTCAAACGAGAACAAAAGTCTAAAAAAATAACCACTAAAAGTGGCCACAAAAGGCAGCAAGAAATCATATGTGGTCTCGTCTGTTCCAAATAACTGTAACCTTCATCACAGCACAGAGTGTTTATGTCAGTTTTATTATAACGTCAAAGATAATATCAGCTTTTTGTTTACCATTTGTTTAACCTTTACACCATTACATCGCTAAAGGAGTGACTTCCTTCCTTCCTGAATCTCTGCTGTGACCAAGTATTGTAATTCAAGCTTATGCATGGCTGCATTAACAGCCTGCTGCCATGGTTGTCTGACTCACCTTGCAGTGTTTGCAGGCACTGGCCCGTCTTTATGTCCCAGATCTTGACGGTGGAGTCTGCGTTGCCTGAGACCAGGATGTTGTCTTTGAGCTCCATGCCGCTGGTGAGGGACTGATGCCCCGTTAGCGTGTGGATGCAGTTGCCCGTCTCCACGTCCCAGACCCTGATGGACGTGTCCAATGAGCCGCTCACCACGTGGATCCCATCAAACTAGAAGGCAGACAGGATCTCAAGTTCAGCCTTGACACTTATTTTTTTTTCATCCTGACAGCAGGTTGAATATTGATCGGAAATAAATTTTGAACTAAAAATCAAGCTGCCATCAGTAAACTTCACATCAACAACCTTCTATTAACAAACTTAAAATTAAAACTCAGTTCAATGAATGACTTTTATTGATCTGTGAAACTTTTTCTTGCCGTTCCCCACGTCCAAAAGTAGAGCATTGACACTTTAAAGCTTAACGATGCAGCGTGGCACAAAAACCAATCTATCAGCGCATTAAACAGCCTCCTCTCACCTCTCTGGTGATGACAGTGGCTAGAGTGCACTGTAATCACACAGAGTGGGTGGGAGGACATCTTGGAGGACACAGAGGAATGATTATTTTATTTAACACGCACACACGCGCAGGTTTGTAGAGAATACATTAACACATTATAAAAGAGTAGGAAAACATTAGTACATGAGACTGACTCATTTATGGCTGTTTGCGTGTCACACTGGCAAAGTAACTAACTGAACCCAAAAAGAAGCATTTTAAGAGACAGAAACTGCACACTGCTCACATTTCACACAGCTTTTAAAACTAGTTCTACTAAATGAACAAAACCAACAACTAACTCGCTTATATAATTAGAGTGAAGTATGAAGGGGGAATTGTGAATTTGAGTGACTCTTGATGTGAACTGCTGTCACATAAATCTATAGACTGGGAACATTTAGGGTTAACCTTGACTGATACCTGGGTATCAATCAGGGTTAATGTTAATTTTTACAAAAATAAAAAGTAACCCCATATCACCAAAATGTTAAGCTGATAGCGCCAGTTTAGTAGGAATTATCTGATTTTTTTCTCTTATTCTAAACTGCATAAATACTTAAGTTCCACAACACACTTTTTATTTCTAGATATAACTAGAACATAGTAATAGCTAAATCAACATGGTAAATAAGTTTGATATTTCCTTTGGTTTCCTTTCCGTAACCTTCATTTATCATAGTCATGTCACAGCCCGAGATGCTGCAGTGACTTCCTGTTTAGACATGATTCCTTTTTAAGTGGACGGGCTGTGAAAGGTCCAGCCTTCAATTTAATCTTGTAGTCTGTTTATGTTGATCTCTAAATGACTGAAATAACATGGCTGATCTAAAAATGCACACAACACATACACATACACACACACGTGTATGCATGAGTGATTGTGTGTCTGCAGCTGCTCACCTGTAATGAGTACACTCTGTTGGTGTGGCCCTGAAGCGTGTGGAGGCAGGTCTCCGTCTCGGGGTCCCACACTTTGACCATGAAGTCATAGGCACCGCTGACCACCCGCCGCCCGTCATACTGGACGCAGCGCACCGCCGCCACGTGGCCCATGAGGACGTGTAAACACTGACCAGTCTCAATGTCCCAGACACGCAGCGTGGCGTCACGAGAGCCACTGACCACCCTGAGAGAAAACCGAAGAGACACAATGACAGCGAGTCAGGCACAAGAAGCAGAACATGAATGCGCTGCACAAACAGTTAAAACAGTTGTGATTTCAATAGAAGTCTTTACGTTAAGCTTCACTTTGAACCAGAGGGAACGTTTTCCATTCTGTAAGATAAAAATTCAACAGTCTACACAACACTTTCATTCATAGCTTGGCAGCTGCATTGACAGAATAATGAGGCAGGTATGAGCTTTTTCTTTCACTCCTCTGACAATGAGAAACCTACAGCAACACATTCGTGTTCATACTTGAATGTACAAAAAACACCCACTTCACTTAAACAGCTGCCCTCCAGCTAGAGTCTTCACTCAGATGGGAAAATGACAGATACATTTCAGAAAAGTAAACTCCACTTAGGGAAGATTGTTACTGAAGTTTACATGTATTTAAGATAATTCCTGTACGTCCATCAAGAATCACTAAAAACTGAGAAACGGAAGAAAAACATAAATTTGAAGTAAAATCTGGTCACTCTTTGCACCAGCTCCTGACACAACAGTAAGAACTGAGACATCACAACATTATAGGGGGGTCTATCACCCCGCTCATTTAAAAAGAAAACATGCCACAAATACACACAGCACATACTCTTTATTTACAAAAAGCCTTGTGGTTTAACATGGATGGAAATCACCAACATGTTATTCACTGTCTGCCTGCAGCTCAAAATATTTCCACAGTGAGTGAGTAATCAAATGCTACACAAAAACGTTGGTGGGCCCTAAGGCAAAAAGAGCACTTTGAGTCTCTGGAGTGTAATACTGAGTGAATGAGTGAGCAGCAGTTCACTTAAGAAGGCTCACAGGATCTATTTATTCACTATGAGACCACATGCTCACTTTCATTGACACACTGTCCTCTTATAGAACTGCATAGATGCTCTTTTGCTTGGTGGGATCACTGTTAAGTCGGGCGTTAGGATTCACATAATGCCAAACCTTAAAGGAACAGTTCAATACTGAGGGACAAGAGAGTTGAAAGGGAAAATTTACATTTTACACACATATATAAAATTTTGTGTTCCTACAGATCCAGGCTAGCAGTTTCCCCTCTTTCAAGTCTTTTATGCAAAGCTAAGCTACCTTCCTGTTGTCATTAGCTTCATATCCATCCTACAGATGTGACTGGTATCTCTCTCCAGCTCATGGCAAAAAAAAAAAAAGCTAATGGGCATATTCACAAAATATCAAACAATTCCTTTTAGAGGAAGAACCAACAATAAATTTTAACTGATGACTTCTTTGGTTGTTTTGTCAGAAAACAGGAAATAGTGTTAATCCAACTCTGAGGAAGGAACATCTTAAAATGTCTTGTTTGTATCAGCGACATTACACAACCCAAACATATTCGTTTTGATGTTGCATGAGACAAAGAGAGCAGCAAATCCACTTCAGAAGCTGTAGTGGGAGAATATTCTGCATTTGTACTTAAAAAACTGTATTACCAAAGTATTTAACACATTATTATTCGGTAAATCAGCTACTGATGAATCCACTATTCTTATATCTACAGACTTATCTGCTGAATCTTTATCATATCAAAAACTAAAACGGTGTTATTTATTTAAATGCTACTTGGACTTAGTGAGTCTCAGCAGTGAGAAGTCTCCATACCTTTTCTCATGTAGGTGCATGCAGCGCACTGTTGAGGTATGCCCATAGAGGGTGTGGATACATTCTCCTGTCTCTGCGTTCCAGACCTTGAGTGTGCGATCGGTGGAGCCGCTGATGATAATGTTGTCTCTCATCTGGGATGACCACACGCCCCCTGTGTGGCCCACCAATGTGCGCAGACACTAAAAGAATCACAAAAGAAGTAGAAAAGTCTTTATCAGCGAGCACTTCACTATTACTGCAGACTTCGGATGTTAGAAAAGTTAGTTTCAAAGACATTCAGGGTGATTTCATTCATATTTATCACATTTAAGGACTCATAAAATCAAATTTGGGATTTTTTTCCCCACCATGACCTCCTACTGCCTCCAGGGGGGAGAAAAAAAAAAAAAAAAAAAGTCAAATGAAATTTCTGTGACCTTTCAGAGGAAAGAGGCGTTTAGTCGCTCCATACCTGCTGCTGCTGCGCTGGGAACAAAATCTCTCCCTGAGCTTTTATAATTGCTTTTACTTATCTGTTGGGAAAGCGGGCGATTCATTCTCTTTGCAGAATGGGTTGTGACAACTGTCTTCAATAAAGAAATGTGCCCATTCATCCTCATTAGGGATGGTAGATTAGCTATTGATTACCGCAGTTATGGAAATCTTTCTGATCAATTGAATTTGCGTCTCCACAGTTTGTCTCATTTGTCCCTCGATTTAATTATCCCACATGCATTAAATTTAATTCTTTGGGGACAGAAAGAAGAGCAAACTGTGGAGGAGGTCGGTGGTGAGTGCTGTGGTTATGTCGGGTTCAGAGTGGAGCGTGTTGCTGAGGTGTACAACATGTGACCCTCTGACTGCAGCTGATAAGCCTCTGAGCAGTGAATGGCAGCACAGGGCAAGAGGCTTTGCTGCAGCGAGTGAAAGAGGAAGATGATGCTGCAGCCTGGCTTCCCTCCTCTCTGTGCTGTGATAAAGAGAATCACTTCATTAACTGTGGGCCACTGTGGCATGACTCTACAATCAACCTCACCACAGTGTTAAAAGTCTTACTTGTTTTATCGCTATGGTCCTTTTTCTCGGTTTTAAACAGCAGTGAAGAATAATACTGCAGTTGGAAAAAAAAAATCTGACTAAATTGCACCTTACTGGACACTTAAAAGATGGCAGACACTTGGTTATTCTGTGGAATGTCGCAGTATATATAAAATGAATTCTGACCGTCCACATTCATGATAAATATTTGCTTTCCTTCTGTATCGCAGCCCTGCAGTTCATTGTGAATCACACTCAAGGATGAAGGATTTTTCTCGTGAATCGAAGCCAGTGGTTGAGGTTCCAAGAACAAGAATTGCAGCGTGTGATTAGAGCCTACTCAAACACTGCGTGGGAAGAGAGAATACCTGAAATGAAGGGCTTAGGCTGCTTTATCTGTCAGTGAAACAAACATAAAATGAGGCTGTCCCTGAGAGTCAAAGAAGATTTGCACTCCTTTAATGAACCTGTGAAGGACCTTTTTTTTGGGACATGTGGGTTTCATACAATGCTTAACATTTGCATTTTATTTTCTGTTCATTAGAAGAAAAAAAACACACAGTGGGAGAGTATCCAGCACAGCAGCAGCGACAGAGCTCGGCACAGTTTTCTCTTTGTATTGAATGAGTCTTGGCAGGAAATATGAGAAAATAAGGATCAACCTGACTAAAGCTGAAAGCAAATAAACTTCTTAAGGTCAAGCAATCACATTACTGTAGACTGTCACTGCATGATTTAAGCGCCAGAACCAAAATCCATAACAGGCATGCATGCAGTTTCTCAAATTTTTCTTTAAATACGATTTTTTTTTATTGATTTTAGAGATAGAGGGACAGGAAAGAGGTATTTCTAATATCCTTGGTTATAGTAAGTTCTTCTACAATTGTCAAGGAAAATTCGTTTTTCTGTTTGGCTGGCAGGAGTCTTTCTTACATATCTCAAGAGTCGATCTGTTCAGAACATTTTCTACATTGAGGCTCAGTTTGAAACAACCACAGCAACTATGGTGATGATGTGTTATGCAAACAGTTACAGCCAAGCTAACCAGTGGTTAAATCAAAAATGTTCGAAATACTAGCCACAATTTTTACAGAAGTCAATAGGTAAGACCCGTTTCCCTTCCTATGTTTACATATATACAGTATATTCTCTATAGCACCCTGATATATTAGTAATTCAAGCTCTGTTGATGCTGGATTATGTCGGCATGTTTTTAATTTCCTTGAGCTGCTAATTTGATGACATCGGTCATGATTTACTTTTTCACTCCTGTCACTCAAAGATGTCATTTCACAATACCGCTGTGCTTTCTCCAACAGTAAAAAGGCATTACTATGGGATCACAAAATCACAGCCACTCTTGTGCAATCACACACGTTCATGCATCAATGCTAGATGGCCGTCATTAACTTAATTTGACTAATTAAGTAGTCATTTCCCAATCTCTAATCATCTTAACAATTTTCCTCTCAAGTTTGCGGTTCCAAAAGCAAGTGCTTATCTTTGCTGGTTTTTAAAGAGAAAAAAAAAAGAAGACGGAGAAGGTAATTGGGGTATCCATGCAGCTAAAGCATCTAACGGGGCACTTCTCCCTGGGTACGACAGCAGTCCACAGGTCTGCCATCTTAGATCTGCCTGACAGCTAAGACTGCTGCTGACAGGCACCACCAAGGACACGACGCTGCCCTGTTAAGCATCAGGCAGCCACCTCTGCAGCAATGAGATGGGCGCAGCTGTTTCTGTGTGGAAGACTGACATCTTTCACTGAGGCTGGGGGACACGCCAAGACAAAGAGGTCCGCCAGGTGATGACAGAGACTTCCAGTATCATCTTCAGCAGGAAAACAAGCTGTTTAAAATTCCTTCAGATAACAAATCTGAACCGCACACTCCATCTTTTCAAACTCTTGAGTTTCTTCGATCTCTGATGCAACATTTTCATCACAATCAGATCCCATTGTTGCACCTGATCGCTAAGCAACGGCCCAGTTCTTTCAGAGGTGTGGAAGCATTTACATATAATATGCTCATATAATAACTCCCTGATTGCCTCACAGCGAGAGTTCACTTCACTGTGTTTTACATAACAAGATAAATCAAGGGCAAGACAAAACTAGCAGCAAAGATTAAGCATTATTAAGACATACCTGTCTTAGTGTTTGCTGAACGTTTTGCAAGCCTGTGCTGGTTTTAACAGTATGTGAAGAATGTTTGCCTAACATTATATAATTCATGTCATGTCCATGGAAATAAGAGTCTCTATGAAGGGACATTTTAGCTGTCTGTGCTAAAAAATGCCCACTGAGTTTGAAAAATACATGATAAACAAACAGAAATAAATAAATAGAAAAACAGGACAGTGGACAGACTCATTAAACTATTGATAGAAACATCTTGTCAGCATCATGGCTGATGCACTATTTAGAGATGGGTTGGGAGTGCTGTGGGTGGGAAAAATGAGAACATTTTGATACTACAAGGTAAAATATCAACACTTTAATTCACCTCATATTGTCCACTGATTAGGAATCTTTTTGATTTCTCTGAATTGAACCCAAGGTCTCTGGGTAAAAGCAGCAAAAGTGGCCGAGGAGAAGTTTTGAGGCTGCTCTACCTCTGGCGCGACTTGGCTATGCTGTGACCAATTTCTTTTTCCATCCTATCCATTTAAATCCTTTACCTACAGTGCAAGTCGGCGGCGCTGCATTTCAAATCCCTCCTGTGGAGAAAAAGGACAACGTAGCTGCTGATCTCTGAGAATATGAGCCAATTTACTCTTGTAATCTGTATTCGTCTACCAAGCTCATTGCTGATATGCAGAGACTGCTTTCTGCGATGAATGAAAAACGACCGAAAAATCAAACATAATATCTTTTCAGAACATGTCTTTGATGGAGCAAAGAAAAGAAAACCAAGTCCTCAGTCTAATGCCAATGTTTAAAGGCCAACATCAGAGTCCATCTTCTGAGTTTATCATTGTGCTGATATCTTTTATTGATCCGATTCTAAGAACCAAGTTGAGGACATTGCTGATAGCTGCTTTACAGTTCTGCATCTCAGCCATGGGGGACAAAGTGACAGCGAGTAAGAAAACATGACGATCAAGTAATCAAATCCGTTGGCAAAGACTGTAAAGAATGCTGACAGCAGGGAGGAAAACAAATGCAGGTGCTGGTAATCCCATAGTACTTTTCTTTACAGTTTTACTAGCATCTGCAGCCACTTCACCCGAAATGGTCGACTAGGCTTAATTGGCCATTTCTCTCGAGTGAGGAGTTCACTCTCTGGTGTTGAGAGCTAAGGAAGCAAAGAGATGAAATCCACAGAGGGGATGTGTTCTGAATACGGCACCCAAACAGAAGAGGATTTAGGCTCATCTCTTCTTCATGACTAATGTAAACAAACAATTCTGAGTGGGATTAACGCTGTAGAAACCACAGACAATATACAGTGTGTCTGTGTGTGATTCAAGACTTGAATTGCAGCGTGAGCTTGCTGGTGACGTGACTCATTGCAGATTTGCACCACCAATATGGATCCGCTGCAGCTGTAACTCAACAACCTGTCATCCAGACATTAGTCTTTGGGTGAAGGGGAGCCAAATCGCGCTCCATGCCTATAGGATGACCTTGGCGAGATCTGTTCAGATCAGCAAATGCTGTGACTGATATGCATGTAATCACCAGTGGGCTGAATGCCATCTTTAGTATCAGTTAAACCTGAGTCTTTGCAGCAATGAAAAGAAAGCTCTCTGGTATATTACGTCCAACAGAAAGTGAACCCTACAGCAGCACGATCATGCAGAGTATCAATTTTAGTGAGGCCTCTTTTTTTTTTGCATGTGTTTTTATTTTTGTGTAATGAAACAGCAGATTCACAGCTCAAGAGTATCTCATTTATTTGCCAAGTCAGAGTGAAAGGAATAGAGCTGAGAGGAGAAATATGCAATCACAGCTTAAAGAGGATTTTTATTAAGAAAAAAAAAAACAATCTTTTGAAAATGGAACCCAACACTGAGGTATGAAAGCTCTGCGATTTACAACAATCTGTGAACCTCTCTCCAACACAACAGTACAACCACTGCCTTTCTTTTTAATACACAGTGTAAAGCTGCAGCACAAGGCCTGTGTGGCTGCACCAGCCTCAGCAATGAATACTAACACCCTTTGCGGACATGTGCTGGGTAACAAGTCTGCTAAAAAGTAAGAGGGCAGATTTAAGTGAAACAGTCTTGCCAGGATGTTTTTATGTAACAGAGCAAATGTTACTAATTATTAAATATCTGGTTGGTGGGAGCTGTTAAGACACATTAAGGTGTCAGATATAAAAGCTGTTATGAATAGCTAAATGTGAAACATGCTACATTAGATGACAGTAAGTCTTAAGAACCATTCTTAACCATCCTTCAGTTCCAAATCAACAAGCCCCAAATGAGGTTGATTTAACTTAGAACTTGAACTGCAGCCTTCAATCAAATAATGTCCAAATGCAGAGGAAGCAACTAAAGGAGGAAACAGGAAATGGAACAGCAGGCGACCCATACCTTTCCTGTGATGGCCGACCAGACTTTCAGTGTGTTGTCGTCAGAGCCGCTGACGATGCGGTTACCGCAGAACTGGAGGCAGGTGATCACATGGTCGTCGTGACCCTTCAGCACCTTTAAGATAGGACAGATAAAGAGATCTGCAGTGAGAAGGACAGGGAGGACGGGTGGATGTGAGATGACAAAGCAGCTGGCAAGAAGTGAGGCGGGCAACCACTCGTCTGTGCTGGTCTGTACATCAAAGAGGAGATGAGAGGAAAATGTCATGAAGTGCTGCAGGTATACACAGCTCTTTAAGTAGAGCTTTACTGTA
>JAUZTA010000024.1:4341780-4358356 GCA_034780835.1 Ctenochaetus striatus
TATTTCAATTTTAGATTTGATGTGATAATTTGAGGAGTTACTATACAATGTTGCAAACACACACGTAAAGGGGGGGTGGGGGGGATCAAGCTACTACTAAAAGGCATCTAAGTCACCACATTTACAAGAACAGGAGGACATTTACAGCAAGTGCACCCACCTCCACTAAATAACAATGCCTTAATGTTTTAAACAATAAAAAACAGACAGTCCAGAGGGTGCAGGAAGACTACAAGACAAATTTAATTAAATAACATGTTTAAGTAACCATTTTGAAGCTTTCATGCTGTGTGGGTGGTCAGTAAAAAGTAAAGTTGTAATCTGGGGATTAAGTGTTTGGTTCCATTTAGACTGGAAAAAAGGAGCCCATTTAATTAAGGGGGTCATTCAGCAAAAAAATTACAATGTGCGCTACATTGTTCAGCTACACAAAGCATCGCAAGGCAAATACTATATTCAGTAGCCTAAATTCCTGGTAAATATCTCATGGTGTTAATTCTTCTGTTTATCAACTGAAAGTCATGGACAAGGATCAACTGAATGCCACCGTGATAACTTTCCAGAGTTGTAAAATTTGCCTCATAGTATTTTAAACCCTGTGCAGTGTTTTGGCATGTGATAAGCCTTCAAAGTCATGGATGTACTACTCAAACTAAACCACCGGGATCATATTTCATTTTCTCACCGGTACCTGTAGCAATGCAGCCCCTTGTGTTTTTTTTAACAGAGTGCTATTTTTGGTCTGAACATGGCCTTACTTGTCAGACTTGGAGATACAGTACACCAGAGCCAAGGTCATTTATAAACTGCACAAATTATAAATATGGATGTCATGGCCTCAACCTGGCAGTCATCCATCATCTCTCACACTGTACATGCTGCTAATCAATGTCAGATGATGAATCGGCTACAGTACCTCACATAGACTGAATATGATCACTTGGCCTCTGACAGCCACAGGCGGTGTTACTGTTCATCTTTCAGGATATGATGTTCACTTTTAGCACGTGTAAGTATTTTTTTTTCTTCAACCAACATTGTTCTGTTGCTCTTTATAAAATGTTAGAAAATGTCCATGGAGTTTTGTAGAATCTAAGATCACATCTTCAAAGGTGACCAAAATTTTTAAAAAATTAACTCAAAACTGTTCATTAACAATTTCATTAATGAACTAATTGCTGCAGTTTAATTTTATTGTTCTTCAGGTATGAATTCATGTGAACAAGTTAAATCAAGATCATGTGGAAGATTTTCCATGCAAAAAGCAGATTACACACCACTGGGAATTGACTTGTTCTCGCATATAAAAATATTCGATTAGGTTTTGGTGAGAGATGGCACCTGTATAAAGCGTGCAGAGGGTATTATGACAAATTTTGCTTATAGTATACTTGCTTGATGTTTGTCTGTGCTAACAAAATTGTTGACCCAATTGTTTATGATCATTAGCCATATCAGAAATTGTCAACAGAGCCACTGAAGTAATAGCTTGGTGCTCACAGCATATTCAGAGCAGCATGTCACAGCATGTCAGTACCAACACTGTTTAAATTCACCTGCTCTGTGAATATAAGATGTGCGTATAGGGTGAACTGCAGGGGGGGCCACAGATGCTTGTGGTATAGTGCCGTCATATATAGAGCTCAGCTTGTAGATGTCTGGAGGTTTGAGGTTATCCGTGCATGTGGGAAAGAGGTAAAATAAAAAGCTTCAATTGCGCTCACATGCCTATGTGTCCTGATGCCTCAATGATGCTAAACAAATGTTTTTTTGTTTTTAAATAGCTAAAGCCAGATAACTTTCTTTAACAGCTGGGGCTTCTACACACAGCAGGTGGCGGTATGAAGCTTTAAAGTTGGCTGCAACCATGATGTCACCTGTATGAGTGGTTTTTTTTTGCAGTTTTACAGTCCTACAGAGGAATCCAACAAGATTCAAACTTATAGAACATGTTCTACAAGGGTTCAGAGAGAAGGGGAAAAGTAGTGATTTCAATCAGATTTAAATTAGATGGATTAATATATTTATCATCCATCTTTGCTATCTATATCTCAGCTTTGCGCACCCTCAGAGAGCTATCTCTTTATCTTGCTCTGTTAGGGGCTTTCATTCTACAAAGGGTATAATCCTCTTGTTGCTGAGCAAGTATTTGAAAACTGCTTAACCTCTGAACAACAGATCTCTGTGATGCCAGCTAAGATATGCATATGCATACACTCACCCACAAAACCTTTTCATCCTGGCATTAAAGTAAAAAAGAGGCACTTGATACTCCATCAACTGCAGGTGAACACAAAGAGGAGGCAAGTTCAAGGTTTTTATCATTACAAATAGTCAATATGAAGTTCTTTTGGGTGCAAAGAGTGTTTAAACAGAGTAGAGCTGCTATCAAAACAGACTTCACTTTTCAAGTGAGGTCTGTTTAATGATTTTTTTCTATATCAATCTGACAATGTCCTTGTTTGTGATTTTGAGAGGCACTTTAAATTTTCTTACTTTAAAAAGATGTTTCGGTTTGTTTGGCTGCGCTGACAGACTATTAATGCAAATGCCATCTTACTTTCAAACTCTGGTAATCAGCGTTCAATTCACCCATAACTTTCACACAGCATAATAAACATGAAGCAAAACAACTTCATAAACTGACATTAGACGGCGTCATTTTTGCTGTAATGTCACAGGAAGTCACAGGCTGCAGTGTCCAGGCAGCACTGCAGTGCACATCAAAAGCAGGGAGACCACACACTGCGACTCAGACAGCAGGGTTCATACACAGATTAGACAAACTATGCAGACAGCCGCATCAGTTACAGCCAGTCAGCTATCTGTTCACAGGCTGTCTTCACTGATGACCAGATTCTAGCAAGCAGGACACCGTGAAAGGCACAGAGTCGACTTGATGAAGGTCAGTGTTGAGATGTGCTGATGTTAAGACAGTGGAAAAAGACCAGACGCACTGATTCATAGGTCACGATTCTGATCAAATCAAATCACTGCAAAGTCTGTGGAGCGGCCAAATTTGAAAGCAAAATTACTCCAAAGAACCAAAACACTGGACTGATGATGACTAAAAAAGACAACCTGACAGTGTGGAGCCATCACTTATATACATATGTGATTTCTAACAGAGAGAACTACGTCGGCAGTAAGACGTGAAGCCTAAACAGTATGTGTATACTTCTTTGGGGTGAAAGCTGCATAATTGGACTTTCAAAATGTCTAATAAAAAGCCAAGAAAACTCAGTTTTTAAATTTTCAAGTCTCAAGTTTCTCTGTTTTAACATCTTGATTTAAAAATACATATACCAAAGGTTAAAATCAGTGCGCATATGTATTTTGTGGTCTACAACATAGATGGCAAAATTACGAAAACTGACACTGAATGCACATTATCACACCACTCCTGGGGCATAGTAATAAACAATTTTGTGCTTTTTTCTGGAAGGATTAAAATGAACTCAAGACTTGCCTGGTTATTGCTTGCACTGCATCAGAGCACATTTGTAAAAAGTTTAGCTTTTCTCAACTTTCCTGTAGTGCCAGTGGGCCTTTTAAATCTCTGTTGCTGATGGGGCAGCACCGAGCTGCAACAGCACGTCCCAATTCCCAATTAATACAGTCTATTGCTGTCCCAGCTCTGTATGTGGGAACAGCCCATAAATCTAAAACAACAACAAATTTTAGGACTCACCTGCTGGCTTGCACCCACATGAGACTGACTATATCGGCTGATATAGAATTAATGCAGTGTGAACCATGGAACAACAGTTCCTTTGATTATGACTTTTGCTTTGTGGGGAAAAGGAAATAATAGACCACTCTGAAACTTGTGGTTATACAGATGGCAGTTTAGAGACACCTATAAAACACCAACACCTAAATATTTTTAAACATCTCAGAGCAGCTCAAGTGCGCTTACTGTCACAGCAGGGTTGCACGCAAAAACAATGCTTAATTTTCTAAAGAACACCTCAGCAGATTTAGTGCAGAAAATAAGATAGAAAAAATAGGGTTTTACAAGAGGAAACCAAGAAAGCATTAAAATGCAGTTGAATCTCTAGGTGGTAACCTAGGCGGTTAATTCTGGTTCAGACCTATTCAGTGTGCCTAAAAATATTCAATTATTTAGCTCATGTGTATGCAGTACAACTGTTGTGGGTAGTTAGACAAATGATGAAGGTGTTTTTATTTGTAAAAGATAAAATATGTTTAAGAAGTTTGATCTTGCTAAGTGTCTTATTATAAAGACATCTTTTAGGAGCTGTATCACTTCCCAGAGAGAGGAGTGTCTCTTACTCAAGCAGTATCTAAGTGTGGGAAATGGCAGTGCTTTCACACAGCTTTTTGGCAGGTGGGAGCATATCACCATCCAGTATGCTTTGTATGTAAAGCACAACAGTAAAACACTGTTCACCCTGAGCTTGAACTCCAGAGATATTCAGATCAGGTTTAAGTTTACCAACCACATGCAATGTCAAAATCCAAAGAATGCTCTGCTGTTAACGGTTAGAGAAAGATAGGGAAAGATTCAGAAGATTACCATACTATTTTTTTGAACACATCATTTGCAAAAGTACCCAATTTTCACAAAAAAAATATCTGAAAGCTCAGCTAGATAGATTTTGATCAAAGCAAGGTAGCTTTTTCAACAACATAACACCAGTCTTTGGATGCCACAGTTATGAGTCTCCTCTGAAATCAAGAGTAAACAAAACTCTCTGAGCCGATCTGGGAGCTGTGTAGCTTGCTGACTGGATCTGTGTGCACCCTGGAATGGGACCGCTTCTCAGAATAGCCAATGGCAGATGCCTTCCTCTCCTATGTGTTATTTGGAGCCCAAGGGCAATGGAATCCAACCTCCTGCAGTGAACTGTGGTGCGGTCCTCACTTCAGGACAGAGAGAAGGGCTTAAAGTCTGCTAGTCAAAATTAAAGTCTAGTTGCTTTAAATCATCGACTCATGCCAGCAGTCTGTATGAGCTTAACAAATGGTGTCAACTGCATCAAGGTGACATGACAGGATGGCTCTTCAATTACCCCCTCCCCAACAATTACAATTTCCTAGAGATTAATGTGGTGTTCTAAAATGTCTGTTTTTTCTTAACAACATTCTAAAAGCTAAAAATAATCATTTCACATTAAACTTTATTTCTTAAAATTGAGAAACTGCAGCTAGCAATGGTTGGCCTATAAGTTGCAGTTAAATTTTCTGTTGATTGACAAATTAATGGACTTATTCTAAAGCAAATAAATGCTAACTGATATCAATTTTTTTTTCTCTCAAAAATAGCAGTCTTGATTTTTTGTGTATAATGCAGTTTGAAGGCTACAGAAAATTCTGAATTTCCGAACATACATATCAAAATGGCACAACCCGACAAATACTTCAATAGTAACACCAAACTAAGCAAGGAATTGCTGTGTATTACAATGCATTGCATCAGTAATCAAGGGGGGAAATGGGAAAAAAAATTATAAAAGATTAATTGGGTTTTTGTCCTGTCAAACACAATGTTTTACATTTGGATATTCAAAAAAAACAATAAAAAGGGAGATGAAAGGTAAAAAAAAAAGGCCTGAGCGACGGGACTGGTGAAGCAGCATGATACTGTGCGAGGAGCTTTACTTTCTTTAAAAAAGACATCAGCGGAGACAGACATTAGAATCGACAGCTGCTCCTTTATGGCAGCAAGTTTATCTAACATGAAACAGCCACTGAATAAAATCAGGTAGGAGCAGCAACATAGCAAAATAGATATACTGTACATATATCTACTGACACTGAGGGGTTTTATTTAAATTTAACAGTGCTTAAGTACAAATAAAACTGCATTGCCAATGCTTTAAGAGACTTTAATCATTCTAATCAGGTGCTTGCTGGCATCTACAAATCTACTTTGTCAGTAATCATTGCTGTTAGTTCTCCTGTTGTTGTTATTTTTCATTTTAGGCAAAAATGAATTCCTCAATACTTCAAGCTTATATTCATTTATGGTAACATTGATTTGTTATTTACTTTGTCGTTCAAATGACTCTGTGGCATTTAGAGCATTAACAACAGCTTTTATAAACAGCTTGCTTTTTGCACAACAAAAAACGGAAAAAGAGAAGAGGGCTTGACAGGGTCCAAACACAGAATTGGATGAGGTAAATTCAAGGTTTTGGTGATGGAGAACAGTTGGTTTTGAAATATGTAGAGTAAACACAAATAACACTTGAGCCACTATAAGATCATCTGACTCGGTAGTAGCAGGATTGGGAGCAGTATCATGTCACCCTAGCTGTCACATAACGGACAGGGACAGAGAACTCAAATTGAAAGTGAATACAAATGTCCTCTGTGTATCCAGGCATACGTTCTCAAAAATAGATGGTGAAAAAACAGTGACAGATGGCTTCTTGAGGTCTCTATTCATGTGTCATGCAGATTCATCATCAATTAAAAAATGCACAAAAATGTACTAATTAACTGATAAAACTAATTTTTAAATTTAACTGTGTCTTAATTAACTTGAGAGCAGAAACGGTACCAACATGCTACATGCTCCTGGGTGGATACATATGCTCGGACTGCTTGGCAACCCATATTACTTCAGTCCTAACTTGACAGATTGAGAAAAGCAAACAAAATAGAGATGGTGAGAAAAAAAAAATGCATTAATTGTGTGGTTTTGTCCATAGACATGTTAACAAAGCGAGCAGTTGCACAGCTTTGTTAACATGTTTGTTAACAAAAACCAAGCGAAACTCTGAAACTCAGTTTAACTTGTTCAAGAAAGTAGCAACCAACCCACAACACCTGCCTAAGCAGCAAATGTGTCTTGCTAATAGCTGCTATGGGCAAGTCCAGATCACCTTACTCAACGGGCCTGCAGTGTAGGGTGTGGTGGGTGAGAAAAGTAATACCGCAACTAATATGTCCTGCTGTTAATGTCCTATATGTATCTTGATCTGCTATCTCCTGCAACAGCTGGATGCCCATTCTGGCTGCCGGAAATACAGTGGCTTCTCCTGGGCACGTTTTAATTGGAAATTTAACCTTGGACTATTTTTATCAGTACAATATGAGTAAGTTTTTTGCCATTGTAGATCTCAAAGTTTCTCAAGAGACCTGTGCAGATATGAGAAACAACACTGCTACATAGCAAGTTTCCTTTAAAACAGTGAGTCAGAATTAATATTTAATGTGTTGAATAAGAGTGATTGCAATAAAAAAATCTGGGGAACCATTAAACAGACTTATTCCCTGCAAGTCTTTTATGAATACGCAATAGAAGCAACGAGAAACAAAGTGAAGTATACAAATGATATATTTCAAAGTTTGGTTGGTTCCTTCAGGAGTCATAGTTTCAGGCGACTTAAGTTGTACCATACTGCAGGGACCCCGGGAAATCCCAGCTATGCCATTCACTGGAGACAGCTGCCACAAGCACAGCAGAGCTCACATTGCTTCCTGCTCTTCATGGACCAACAGCCCCATGAAATGGCCTTGTGGGACCTTCTATTTAGTTCATCCTGCAAAACAGACTTTGCAAACAACCTTAAAGCTCAAGTTCCTTTTCTTCAGTCTAGAGTTCTCTGAATAGCCTGCCTTTTTAAACAATAAATATAATCAAAAGTGAGAGTGTCCCCGAGCCCAAACACAGATGCCTTAGTACTGCCAGGTAAACAAAATCTAAGACCCCTTCATGTGGTGGTGCCACTAGCATACAGATGGCAGAGTTTACCACCCAAACTAAAGGACTAGCATAATCCCTACTGGGTTTTTCCCTTTCTTTATCAGTCAAATCAGTTTTCATCTTGTTGGAGACAGAAGATGAAACCATCTCTCTACTTGAGTTCCAAAAAACATTATATGTTGATACTTTAATGAATAAGGAACCTAAAATATAAAAAACAAGTCAGTTACACAACTACCTTCTTTACTTCACATAAATAAACATGGCTATGATATCCATGCTAAAGCCTATGTGAGGCTGTACTTTAAATAAATACTTAAACCGCATGCTAACATGTTTAATATGACAATATCAACATCCTGGTGTGGTGCAAATATTATGTTTACAGTCTCAGTCACATTTTGAGGGTTAAAGATTATACCTGAAGCACATCTGAGGCTAATGTGGTTGTCATTTTTATTGCAGGCATGTGACCATAAATAAAACAGTGGACAAAACTATATTTTATCCCTTTACTCCTATCAAGACTAAAAACTGGAGAGTACAATCTTTAAAGAGAAGGAAATATGTCTATATAGGATAAAACTGGCTGTATGTAGAAATGTAGAAATAAAGGACAATGCAAAATATTTTTATTGGCATAGATATATCAAAACAGCCCACTCTTTTGTCTAACTTTTTTTCTGTGCAACCTCGCCTCGCAACAAAGACTTGACTGGATATCTTTAAGCCTGTGGCTGGGTAAAATAAAGAAACCTCCTGCTGCGGTCTGCCTCAGATTATCCTTTGAACCTACTGTTTAACTACTGCATAAACAGCTATAATTATAATGAAATCACCATAATACACCCTTTGTCTCCAAAGCTGGTCAACACAGCGGCAAGCTTTGATCTGAGAGGAAACCAAGAATGGAAAAAGGACAAGCTGACACTCCCCAGTCACTGTGGCATCTACCCTTATTTCTATTTCAGTCTTTGCCCAATATTTCACAATGTTACTTCTTAGTACCACAACCAGCTCCATTTTTGTTTTCAGATAAATCAGAGGCTGATATTTTGGAGGCCCTGTCTTTAAATGTCTGGTGACATTAGAGAAACACTGTCAGCATCACTTTAATATAGGTCGGATGCAGTCATACAAAAACAGCCGTTGCGTCCCATTGCCTAAATGTTCTCAACTTTATATGCATAATAACTTGTCCTTCATTATCAAAATAATTGCACAATTCTTGTTGGTCATCAGTATACAGTACTTACTAATGGCTGGGTGAGATCAATGAAATAAATGCAAGAAAAAAACTAAAGGTATTGCTAGAAAGGTCAAATAAGTACCTAAACACCGAGTTTACAGTTTGGGTCTTTAAATGGACCCAAACAGTATAATGTTGCATCTCTTCAAGTGTAATTTAGGTTTCCTGGATTTTAGACCACAATGGGTCAAATATACATCATGTCATTTAAAAAAGAGAGCTTTTAAAAATATCTGAAAGCATAAAAAATCTTTCCTACTTTGTATATTTTAATAAATTAAGATCATTTTATGTATGTATGTGTGGATTTCTGTGTATTTCTAAATTTTCAGAAAAAGTTTTAATCTACAATTTAGGATACAATTAAAGGAAAAAAGCACTAAATATAATTGAGAATGATAAAAATTTTCTATGACCAACATAGTCAAATGATTTGTCAAAAAAGTATAAATTACTAACTTATTTAATTTATATTTGATTGAATTGAGTTTTGTAAGATATTATTTATTGTGATATAAATATAATTTTCATTGAATAAAAGTGGAAACAGAATATTTTGGATTTCAGGACTTAATCACTTGATGTTTGAATATAAGACTGCCAGTGACAGGACTCAGGGGGAATAGACATCTCAATTATCGAGAGGCTTTCTTTCTTTCTAAAACAGGTTCGTATGAGGAGCATCTCACTTGACATGGGAGTTTTATTTCATTGATTTTAAAGTGACATTGTACTACAATGTAGTAGGGATGGCAAGGGAAACTTTTAGTGCAGGTACTCATTGTAGCAGCTTTTCCTCAAAGAAAGAGGAATTGCTGGTAAAGAAATTTAGGGCTTAATGAATTACTAATGTCATAGTTTAAAAGTGCTGATGTTTGGGACTGCTTTAACCTTTAACTTGCTTGAAAGATTAAAAGATTCTGTTGTAAACGTACCTTTAAATTATTAAAACAAAACGGGCAAGATATTTTTGTGAATGTGTGCATACGGAATTGGTTAATGGTAAATCATCACCCATAAAAGCTGAACTGGTAAAATTGCTATCAGTAATGAATATATCGTTGGCTTTTTAATTCATTTGCATAAATTTTATATTACATATTTCCTCTGCACAAAAATTTTACTACCTTATGGATGACATACCAAATTATTTATTAACCAAAATATGTAAATATAATGTGCATTTTGTAACTCCAAAAACAAAACTTTTAGTGATAATTACTTCTTGAAAAGTAGTTAAAGAATGTAATATCCTATTGTCTCTCTAATTAAGGAATAAATATACGTCTTCACCTAAAAACATGAACTAAAAATAAGCTCATTGGTGACGGCCTTTTAAAGGTTACATGTCGATGTCCTTCATCTGCCATGGGTGGGGTCACGGCAAGTAAACTTTGTATCTATTAGCGTATGAGAACGACTAAAGAACATCTGACAAAAGGACAAATCTATGTCATTTAATCATAAGAACCTTAACCTATACTTTTTATTCTTACATTTAAAAATCTAGCTATGTAAAATTTAAAATCTATTATTCTTACATTTAAAAATCTAGCTATGTAAAATTTAAAATCTATTAGCTAAGCTTATTTGTGACATGCCAAACATGAAAAAAATTACATATTTCTGTGAAGTTGTAACTTTATGTTGTTACACAGATTTTTTTTTTTTGATTTATCAAAAAAAAAAGGAGAGGGTAAAATCAGCATGTGAAGGTAAATGCCTCATTGTGCCAAAGTAACCTATGAAACAGAAATAAGAGTAGCCAAGTAAATTAAATTAAATTTTAATTTGCAATTTTGAAAAAAACAGCATTAACAAAATGCAACACCTAACTAGGTAAATGGGAGTGAGGGTGCGGGATGACCTTTGACATTTTTGGGTTTTTCGGTTCAACCCAACTAAATACACATGACTGGCCTAAACACAAAATACTCACCCGTCTGCGACAGAAAGGCAAACCCTGAGCAATGATGTTGATGCTAAATATCTTGAGTACTTTCTGAGGGGGTAGCGGTTCCTTGGAAACGTCCTTCGGGTCTGCCAGGTCGAGTGGCTGGCTCTCCAGTGGGACATGTAAAGTCTTCTCTTTCCCACAGGCAACATTTGGCATCTTTCTACGAGCACCAGATGACGAGAAACGGGGAATAGGGCAATGCCGCAGCATTGCAAAAAAAAGGTCGTCTACTGGATCATATCCCAGAAGGTGATCCAAACGCTGGCCAACTAATGTTGCAAACAGATATCGTTTCTTGAACAAATGTCGTGTCTTCCTTGTACTTACTTATCAATACTTCGCTCGTTGAGCCTCTGAACCTACCTACTCAGAACTCATCTCTCTGCTGACTGGCACCCTTTAAAATATCTCTGGGGTGTGAGGTCACTGTTGTGCCCAAGCCAGGGAGAGCAGCTGCTACCGGGGCATGAAAACAGCCTCTCCCCCTCAGACAGGCACCGTGGAATCTGCTCTCATGACCCCCTCGATGGTGGAATGCGTACCATCAGTCGTCCGACACAGCACACGTGTCCAGGGAGCTTCCTCATTGTGGTCATTCTTCTCTGACCCCCCTCTGGTCCTCCCAATTTAGTGGCCTACATCATCACCGAGCCCAGTTACATTTACCACATGAAAACTTTCAGCTTACAGCTAAAGATCAGACCACTACATCCTTGTATGAATCATATTTGTCGATATGAGAGCTCAAGTTAGGATTAGCTATATGCTAATCCATTAATGCTTACATGAACCAAGATGCTCAGGAATGTCTGTGACTGTCTATGCCAGCAAACAGGCTAAGGATATTTCATGAAACAACCAGTATTTCACTGTTAGTATATGCATAACATCTACATTAAAGGATTCATGATGAACTGTCAAGAGGAACTGAGTTCTTCACATGCAGCTACAAAAAAAGGAGCAGCAGCAGGATGTCAGTCTTTTTTAACTGAACGACTATGCACAATGAGGCACTTTTGTCAGAAGTGTAAACATATAAATGTGTGTAGGCACAACAAGAGGTACAATGGCAGCGCATTGAGAGAAGTTCCATACAGCTTTTATGTCAGTTTGCAAAGGAAACAGCCAAGTATCACCACTGAATATGTATATATCAACATGTTGAGTGAGCTTCATGAGACAAACTTCCCTGTGTACTTTGATCACATGGTAACAGAAACACCAGGGCTTAAACTCTCTTTTCTTCACACATCCACCATTGTTTGAGGAGGATTACAGTGCCAGAACATCTATCAGAGTAGACTGAGGGCCCTGACACACGAGGCCGACAGTCCAGGCAGACAGTCAGTCATTGGACGCCATTGAGTGTTTGTGGCTGACCAACGCCCATAGTTTTTATGGTACGTACAGCACAATAGGAGCAAGTTGGCGCCTAATCGACAGCTGTTGAGCCAATTGAGCATGCTGAACCAAAAGCAGTGGCTGTCAGTAAGAGACAGTGCTCTCTGGCCAAGCATTCAGCCAACCAGATAAGTATTTTACTTTTCTTGTGTAGTTTTTTGTGGTATTACTCTCTGGTTCTTCACAGGCTAAGCACCCCTTTGACAACATCATTACAAAGCAAGACAAAAATGGAGACTTTCAGTTGCAACTTTTAAAGAACACAATTAGTATTCCAAGCATTTAATGAGGCGAAACAGACTCATGGTGATGAAATTGTAAGAAACTGTCTCTCACTGATTTTTTTCATTCTGAAAAGGTAGGATTCACATTCAATAAATCTGCCCTAAACCCAAAAAACGGGTGTCATGTCATAGTGTTTTGGAAGGTTATACAAATATTAATCAAAGTAATAACAAACTATAAACACTCCTGAGAGTAACACCACAGTTTGTTTTCTGGTTGTGTGACAATGCACGAGGCACAGATATTACACACACTTGTCTGATCAGCTCATCTTTATGAGAGCTAGATCTTTGGGAGTAGATTAATGTGTATTGGTCTTAATGCACAGCTAACCTCAAAGACAACTAATAGAAAGCACTGTCTTTCAAATACACACTGACAAAGACTGAAAAGAAAGAGAACTTATTGAATATCTTCAAGTGATGCTTTTAAAATTTTCAGTACAAATCTAGAATTATCGCTTAATCTTCTCATTCAGTTTACATATAATGACTAAGAACAGTCTACATGCAGTATGAAACAAGCGATGAAGCACTGGTAGACGGCTGTTTGTTTCTGACATTTCCCAGGCCTTGTAGAGGTTGCCTGGACTAATATTAGGCCATACAGCTATGTGGAAGACACACTGCTCCAGTCTGCTACAACATGATCAGCTGAAGGTTATCGGTTATATCTCAAGTAATGCTTGGGAGACATTTTGATAAATAGGGTATGATTATTATGCTATTTTCTAACAAATAATTTCAGGAAACAGCATGTAAATGAACTTCATGAAATTCATGACAGTATTTCTGTTTTCTTTCCCTTGAAAACAAAAAATAAACTTTGGAGAGATTCCTTTGGGATAAGGTTCCTGGAGTTCTTAAAAAACCTCCCACACTAAGGTGTTCTAACTTTCTACAGTTGAAAGAGGTTTGTGTCGTGTCTTCCTATTACAAGGTTGAAACCATGTTGAGAATATCTCAGGAGAGAAAGTATCAACGTCCAAAGGTAGACTGAAACTCATAGCCCTGTTGAGCATAACAGTAATCAAGCTTACCTGAACATAGAGGACCAATACCAGGAACAAAGTCAATGACTACAAAAATGTCTAAAAATGTAGCTACAAACTTATGACCCAAACATTATTATCTAAAAAAATCATAATTTGCTCATCAAGTACACCAACAAAGCTATCAGGTAAATGGCTGCTGTTTGTCTGTCTATTTTCTTTAAATTTGGTGTTTCAGTATTACTGCCTGGTCACTGAGTTTGCAATCCCGATAAGACATCCCAACACAGCAGGAGTGCCAGAGGTCAAGAATGTCTGGCTTCTAGTAACTCTGTACACTTACAAATCAGTCCCAGCTTTTCAAAAGCAGCTGAGATGACAGGGTAGGCCCTGTGAAAGGGGGGCACTCTGGTTTGTGTATCAGTACAATCATTTTGCTTCACATAAAAAATTAACTATACTGGAATACCAGATAACTTCAGTAGTTTGATCAGTGATCCGCAGGGAATATATAACACGTAAAACATATCAAGTGTTAAGTTTTTATTAGTATCCGACCATCACTGCAGTTCCAGAAAGTGTGAGGTGACTCCATCAGCAGGAAATCTGTTCTGGACTCATTAACATGAAATATCATCCATTAAACAAGTCCATACTGCACAATGATACAAGGCAGTGATCAGCCTTTAAATTTAGGAAAGAAAGACTGTTGAGGTAATGGATGATGAAATGTGTCCCCCATCATGAAGCAGGGCATTATTATTACATTTAAATATTCATATGGTAGAAAGATGCTAAGAAAGGGTTTTTTAGGGTACAATTATGGTTTTTCAGGCAAAAATAATTACACCATTTTAATGCTGTTTACCCCGACACTACTCTTCATCAGTACGCAATGACACTAAAAACCAACAAACACATGAACACTCACTTGCTCTTATGCACAGTGTCCATGTGAGATTGGCTACAGCTTGTTAGCACCTGTGATGCAGTCTGGGCATGGCCGCAACAAGCACCCACAACCTGTAGCTCATCGATTATTGTATGTACATGACTTTCAGACCACTGCTTCCCTCTGGTGACAAAAACTGGGACAACAATGCTGCTCTGCATAATCACCCAATACAATAAAATCCAGTCTAAGGCAGTTTTTTTACAGACATTTCAACAATCTATTGTGCTTACAACATAATCCGTTAATTCTATTAAGAAACTGTCTTAATTACGTCTGTTATGCAAAATTGGAGCCACACAATGCAGTAAGCCAAGTCACAATATTAGCAACTAAACTTGATGGGCTCCTTCGTAAGCATTAAACAAGGTCTGCTTCCAAACCACGACTGCCACTGCAGACAGCAGATTGTCTCTGCACAGGAAACCTGCAAGTATAATAAGACTGTTCACTGTATGGAAGGGCAAATCCTTTTGGTTCATGTTTTTTTGTCAATACCCTTTTAAGTTGAAAGGGCCACTGGCACAAAAAAAAAAACACAATGCGCTTGCAAGAGTGTTGGGCACATTTGGGCACATGTGCACGCACACACACACACACACACACGAATGTTACAATGACTCCCTCATTTACCACCCATGCATATTTTCGCTAATTTGGAGACTGAGATTCCCAGCAAAGCCCACCCAAGGTAATTATACAAATCCAAACAAGTGGTGATTTTTTTTATCTATTAATGCAATATTCAGGTTTAAATGAAGCTGGATTTAAAAAAAAACTATCTCAGAACCCAGGCAGCACAGAAGACAATCAGCAGCTCACTCGGTTGCATGATTGGACAACCCATGAAATGCAAGTTCCAGCAAGTGGGAAGACAGTGGGGGTTTCTGTCCTTGCTGCACTAGGGATTCCTTCTCGCCTGGGACATAGACACACACTGAGTTGAGCTATTGGTTTTTTCAAGTGAGGCGCTGCGCATATAAAGAAGCAGTTTGTTTAGATTCTAACTTTTACACAATTGCCTATATCATCATCATCATCATCAGTCACATCACTTAGTTTGTTGAGGGTACTTGCATGTTGATTGCAAAAAAAAAAGTTGGGATGCTAGGTAAAACTTAAATAAAAACAGAGTGGGAGGCAACCTTTTTGTTGTCCCTGTCTCGACCTGTCTGAAAAGTGTTGTTTGCATCAAATTCAGAATAAGCATACATTTACAAAAATGAATTACATTAATGAGGTAAACCTTTCTTTGTTTCTTTTAAGGGATTTCATTTCTTGTAAATATTGGATGAACTAAACTTTATGAACTGAGACAGTTATGCAATTTGATAAATAAACTCAAACTTTTGCTCGCTGTGGAAAAAAAATAATTAGGCTGTGGATCAATGTATCAGTATTGAAAAGACTTTGTCGTCACTATGTAATGGTAGTGACTAAAACTTTTATGTGGGAGGATGAGAACACTGGTCCTTTGTGGCTTATTTCTGCCGTGTGACAAGGCCAATGTGTGGGAGACGCCACCTACAATAAGCAGGCTGCCTTTTCTTTGGAGACAGCATTTAATTAATGGCAATAAGAATAAAAAAAATAAGAAAAGCAGAATGAATACTCCTCAAACTGTCCACCTTTGCATCAGTAAAACAATGTGGCTGTTCATGCTGATCTCAAATAGTAATACAAGAATAGTCCAGAGTCATACTGCTAAATGCTATTAAATTTGTGTTTCTATGAATGCAGCAACAGAGATACCAGAATGAAATATATCATTTCTGCTTTGTAGAAGTGATCATGTGAGTGGCTCATTATTTAATTACCACTACCCACAAAGAAAAAGCAGGTATTTATATGGGAAAGATACACCTACTTTTAAAAATCTGTTAAGACATGTCAAAAAGAGGAAAAGAAACAAAAACGTCTTAAGAGCTATGGATGATACAAACAGGTTAGAGTTCATCAGTTCATTAGATTAAAAAAGTGCAGTAATATGTACTTACAATACTAGACACCTAACTTACATGAACTCAATTCTACCTCTTTTTTAAAAAAAAGGGTTGTCATAA
>JAUZTA010000024.1:4425904-4439229 GCA_034780835.1 Ctenochaetus striatus
TGTCGATATATTTTCTTGGCAATTTCATTGAGTTTCCACTTAGTTTTCTTCTTTTTTTTGTTGCCTTTTTCAAATTAAAAGCACCTTTAATAGGCAGATTGAGACCCATCAGGTGCTGTTGTGTGTGGAAACAGGTGCAACTCGCCTGAAACCTTAAGTCAGAGGCGGAACTGAGAAAAGCAAATGAAAATGCGTCATTATCTTCATTGAATTTTGTCAGTTAATGCTTGTTGTGAATTTGACGCCAGCAGCATGTTTTAAACAAGTTGGATCAGGGGAAACTAAAGACTGGAAAAGTTAGAAAAATCAAAAACACCTGTTTGGAACTTTCCACAGGTAAACAGGTTTTTTTGGTAACTGGTTACAGTGTCATCATTGAGACTTAGTCAATCACAAGCAAGAATGGGGGGCAAGGTACACCACTTTGTGAAATGAATGATTGTATAAAGACATTATTAAATGACCTAATGGGCACTTTGTAAAAATTATTATAAAATGATTTGATTCTATTTCAATTTAAGTTTCACACGTCATCCCAACTTCTTCTGGAATCAGGTTTGTAGATTTAGAGAAAAAAATGAATACAATGAAGAACTACACAGGAAACTTAACTTTAAAATCACATCACCAGATTCAGACAGATGTAAATATTAGCACATGAGAGGGTTGAATGTACCCTGTGGAGTTTTTGAACACTGAGAGCCTTACAGGGCAATGTTTTAATGGTCCCCTATTGTTTGTAGTAGGTATTTTATCTTCATAATGCACATAAAGAGGGCAGTAATACTTACTGACAGAATTATTATTGTGTTGTTTGCTTTTTGTACTGGAAAATGTGCAACCCACCTACCTATATTCTATTTTTTACTCTTCACTGCACACTCATTGAGAGCATTGGGAGTATGCCAGCCTGCATTTCACTGCAAGTGAATTTAAGTAATATGCCTTCATGAAAACTAAAAAAATGCAAGGTTTGCAAATATTTATTGAGGTAGAAAATACATGTGTTCACATGAATTGAATGGAAAAAAAGATGATTTTGAAGAAAACTGTTTAGAACTTAAAACTCCTCACGGTACCTTTAATTTGAATAATAATAATGCTGTTCGGTGTAATTCAAAAGTGGTTAAAAGTTTGAAATCTTACTCTGCGTGTCTCTGGTATGTGAGAGATGCTGCTGGAGAAAAGTACTCACCGTTCTTCCCAAGTCTGATCTCCTCCGCGGTTCTCCTGACCAGAACGTAGACTGACCACAACATACACACTATTGCTATCAGGTGAAACAACACTGAACAGAAGATCTTCCTCCTCTCGCTCTTTGACATGTGGAGCTTCTCCCACTGGAGAACAGAGAGACAGTGATGGAGGAGGGATTAAAGAGAAATGCAGTTCATCACTACAGGGGGGGGGTAGTTCTCAGTTCATAACTCTGGAAGAGATTAATAAGCATGCACATACCTTGCGTAAGGGTTTGAGTTTCGTCTCCATAATAAAGTCAAACTTGCAGAGTTCACAACAGCGAGTGTCTGAGGATTTGATCCACTGGTTGAGACAGGCCTGATGGACAAAGCTCAGGCTCCCCGTGCAGCGACAAGGCATTATCAGCGGGCATTCATCATCCCCCTCACAGTGGCAAATCCTACGCACACACACAGAGAAAATAAAAATGTAGTACAAATATTTCAGATTACGAAAGACAATTTGGATTTTAAAGGCAAAGTTGAACTTCAACCTATGAGATGGATGACTGGTGCACACACCCACACTCATATGGGCACACAAACACACGCACACTCACACTAACCTGCAGACCTCCAGCTCAGAGTCATCAGAGCAGAACTGTGGTGCACCTCCATTCACACCACAGTGTTTCTGAGGTGTGGGCACAGACATGTCCCCACCCCCTGACCCTCTTTCCTGGTATTTCTTGGTGATGAGTTCCTCGCTGTCCTCTGTCAGTGAGGAGCTACCTTCTGGACTGTGTGACTTGTGGTTCTTCTCCTTGTCTCTGCTCTGCGAGCTTTCCCTCTGTGAAATGTGGCCGTCTTGCTTCATTGAGGACCTGCTGCTGTGCCTCTTCTTAAGGCCTCCGCTGTCTTCTACCAGAGGCTTGTTCTCCTTCTCTTCATCTGAGTCTACGGACTGCAGCTCCATGATCTCTGTTTTGTCCTCCTGAACTTTACCAACGTTCGGCTTGTCTCTCTCTCGGCTGCTTCCGCTGCGGCGACGCACTCTTCGGGCTTTCTCCTTGCTCCAGCTGCGGGCCTCGCGCCACGCCTCATCCTCAGAGGTGGAGTCTGACTGGGGGGCCCCTGAGCAGCGGAGACGAGGAGGGAGCTCCCTCCTGTTCTTGGAGGACCGCTCCCTCTTCTCCCCTCGATCGCTGCGGTCAGAGCTGAGGCTGCGGTCGCTGCGATCGGTCTGCTCCTTTTTGTTGTTGGTTTCCACGCAGTCGAGGGTGGTGCAGCTGTTCTTTTTGCGGCGGTGACGGCGCTTCACCTGTTTCTTCTGGCCTTGAGCCGACGAGACCAGAGCTGCGCTGGTGACTGTCATCACAGAGGTGTGTGTGTGTTTGCCGTGTTGTGATTCAGTAGCATCCTCCTCTAAACGGGTTAGCAGGCCAGAACTGAACACACATACACACACAAGCAAGAAGATGGAGATGTGTAAAAACAAGATGAAATGAGATGGAAAAACATGACTTTGATGACATTAACAAAAGAGATGAAATCAAGCATTTTTGTATACACTTTAAAAGCATGCTCACCCAAAACAATGAAAACAACAGAAAACATTCTGCATGGCTACTTATTTACTAAATTGTCTGCATCAGAGATTTCTGATACAACGGAGGTGAACTGGACTGGTTATCAGCGCAATTAAACAAATTCCAGCTGTACTGTAATAAAGTGACAGAAGGACAGAATATATCAAAACCTGGGCCACTGAAATTAAGTCTTCATATACTGTAATTCTGGTGAATCAAACTTTTAAACTGCCACTGGCCAGCATTTTCCAAGGTTGACCACAACTGGGAAATTAATTTAAAATTTTTGGATCAGCGTACACATCTCAGATTGTGTTTTATTGATTTAAACGGGCATTCTTGAAATCTGTTACTCATTTAATAAAATAAGTGAGCTATTCAGAGTCCTCCTGGGTAAGTATGGTGTCGTCATATCTCCTGCGTCAGGATTGGACAGATAACTGTGGGCGAGATGCAGCCCTACAGGTTGCATGATGTCAACTTACAGAAAATTCAAGCCTATAAAGAAGTCTAAACAAACAAACAAAGCCCCTCAGGGACAGAAAATGGGACATGATGCATTAATGATTGATGAAGGAAAAACAAAAAGGCAATTTGCTCTGATTATCAAACTTGGAATCAGAATAAGTGATAGAGAAATGAAATGATTTGAGCATGCTTTGTGCCTAATGGAGGTCCAAGCACTCCCATACATGACATGTGTCCACACTGCTACATTATCAAACACACCATCCTTCCAGCTTTGAAATCACAGAACTCAGCCTGTCACTGGGACAATCACACCACCAGTGGATATCATAAACTGAGCAATCCCATTTCCACAATCAGACCTCTTCCTCTCATTTACTCAGCATCAGTGGACTTCAGCATCCATTTTCATTTTGTTAATGCCCTCTAAGTGCAGCAGACCATAGAAATAGATTCTCCCTCTAACTGTGGCCACCCTGGAGAATGAGAGTTGTTTACAGACATTCAAGGCATTAGTCTTGCACTTTCTACCTGGGTTACATTAGTTTTAGATCATACTTACAGAGATAATGGTCTTACCTGCATATGTCCTGAGAAGATGGTGTGATTGATGTTCTTGAGGCTGTTGTTAGTCCTGTTGTGGAGTTGCTGGCCTAAAACAACAAACAGACTCAAGCTCACGTTGCGACGAAAGCAGAACAATCTGTCTTTATGCACTTTTTAATGACCACATTATTAAAATGTAATGCCACACCATTGTAGTTTATCTCTGCACGATATAGTCTGTTTACATTTTTCCTGTGCTCTGCCCTATATCAAACATATTGTTGCTCTGATTAGCTTTGGCTCTATCTGGTTGCATCAAGAGAAATTTCACATGCAGAAGTTGAAAGAGCCCCTTGGAAACAGAAACAAGCATTGAGAGGTTTCAGACTAATTCAAATCTGCATATTGGTCTGATGATGTCTCGCTGGCTTCTAGGAACAGCCACTTGTCAAGTTGTCTTCCTATTGCTGTTAAATTGGGACTGAGACTGCAGAAACAGATTTTAATAAGTCATTTAATGGAAACAAATCAATAATAATCAATAAAAAATTACATGCTATACAGGTGAAGTGGGTTGTTGAGCTAGAAGTGATTACATTCAGTTGGTTTATTACTTCTGCCCTTCCACATTATACAGTCTTTTGAGTTATAATTTGTATGTAAAACAATTGATTAGAGGGCTTAAAGCACCACTAGTGTCTCATGTGTCTTATGACAGTGTGTACTCAGAGCAACTTTGTATTGATTTGTATGTAACACTTCTTGCGTTAACAGATTCTTGCACCTCACATTCTGCTCACATAAAGGATGCTGCCATACTCTCTGAACTGTAAACTCGATATTGACCCTTTAAGCTCTCTCATATTCAGCTGTTACCTTGGAGATGTTGCTGGATCGACTCCCTGAGCGCCCAGGGGCCTTCCTTCCCTGCAGAAAGACGAAGAGGCAGAAAATCATTAGAGAACACTGAGAAGTACAGTATGTGATGTTTTAATGGCATCTGAGTCTGTCCAGATTTGCCTGCAGGGTGTTCATTATTTCCTAATAAAGGACACCTACTTTGTAGTACCAGTCAAATTTCTGTACACCATTCTAAATTAATGCGCTGGCTCAGCCTGTATTTGTATTCAGTTACCTTGACATTAGAAATCAATTTTATAAATAAAGAATATCTCGTTGAGAAAAGCGTAGTCCTTCAACACCTCAGCCTCTAAAAACTGACTGATACCTTGTATCAACTTGTTTTCAATCTGTTATTCAACTCGCTTTGTTTGTGAAATTCTTGATTCTGACTTGGGGACAATGACATATCATATCATATAGCATAGATAGCTATCTAATCATTTTTTTTACATACTGTCAAATTAAGTTTGCAATTCAGCTGCTTGCAACATTACTTCTTTGAATCTTACTAGCATAACATTAGCTTTGAGGCTCATTGCTGTTGTCTGAGCCAAACGATTTAACGAGCTGAGTGGACTGGAAATATCCTCCCTGGCCAAGCGTTATCTAAGGTTTGTCCTATTTACTAAAATAGTAAGAACACTGTTTCCACTGCATTTAAACCTGACAGGGTTTCAATGATTGTTCCCGGTGTTAATCAAACCCTAAAGGAAACCAAGGTTGTGAATTTCAGAGATTTGACTGCAAATCACAAACACTTATAAATTAATGTTGTTCATACTGAGGAATAAACAGACTCCAGAACCTTTGTCCACCAGAGCGTAGAGGCCATCCTTTACATTAATCAACTATTATAACTTCAACTTGTACAAGATACTGCTGTTAAAATATTAACCTAAACTACAGGATGTATCGTTGATTGATTACATTACCTCTGATCTTCTTTCATCACATTGGTTGACTTAAAGATTCTACTTTTAACTCCTAAAATAGTAATAATACACAGACTTGCACCATCCTATTTCCCCTTAAGTCATTCCTCATATACCCGCCAGGGCTCTATGATGTCATGATGCCAGTCTGCAGTTTTACAAATTAGACACTGTTCAAAGTTTTTGCAAACTTTTCAAACTAAATTTTTAATTTTAAGTTCTTATACAAAGGCCCCACAAAATGTGAAATGAGGAATGTGGTTGCCTTCCATGAGTTCTGTATTATTAAGTAGCTTAAGAAAGATTGGTCAAGCTAAATGCTTTACTTTACCAATAAAGACAAAGAAACTATAATTAAACTAATCAGCTTTTGACAGCACTGTGTTCACTTCAATTCAGCGTTGGTTGGTTCCATGTTGATCAGTTAAAATCCAGCATCAGAAGTCATGTGTGGACACGTGTTCTTGCTATTTTATTGTGACCTCAGCTAAAGCCAGACAATCCAATTATCTGGTCGTCCTGCTAAGTGCTGCTCTGCAATGTGTCTCTATTTAAAGCAAACTAATAGCACTTTTTTGAGAACTTCCTAGAGCGCGGATTGCCTGAACTCATCTGACAGACCTTGAACTCAAACCTGGTATATTTGTGGCCTCGATCACTGCCTGCAGCATCTTACACAATTTTCAGGAACCAGCGGACCGTGCTGCGTAGGAGTTGACAAGTATTGACCAAGTTAACCACCATCAGTGAAAACTATTTGCTTTGAGTCATGTGTTTTCCAAGTTAGAGAAAGTAGCCAAAACACTCCCAGACCGGTTTAGCTTTTAGATTGTGATACATGCAATTTTGTACCATTAAATCAATTTAATACATAATGTAGATTTTTTTTGAAAAGCAACTAGAAAAATCTTAATAGATAAAAGAATAACGGTATTTTGTTTTTTGAGTAATACAACCAAGTAAGAAGGAAATCCATGACAAAATCCTCCTGCTTTCCCTCATCAATTTCTCTCACAACACTACTTTCAGTTGACTTTGATGTTCAGCCACACAGTTAATGTTACTAGCAGCCAAGTGCATTATGAGACTGAATCCATCACGTCCCAGACAGTAGAAATAAACCTCCGACCTTGGCTGACTTTAAAGGCAAATATGTGCTTGATTCTGATGAGCTTTGTGGGAAAATTACCTCACACACACATACTTGTGCTTTTATACCTCTGAGGACCCTCATGGACATAGTACACTACTGAGCATCTCACTTTAACCTTAACAATCACACATAAGTGCCTAGCCTTAGCCCTAACCTTAATCCCAATCCTAACTTGATCCAAATTCTAGCCTATTTTAGAACAATCAAAAAGTCCAAGGTTGTAGTGACTGGCAGAAATGTGCTCACTCTCTAAAAATATTCTCACTTTGCTGGTTAATGTTTTTCAGTCCTCACAGTGAGTAATAAGGGTACACACACAGAAGCAGACACACACACACACCATGGCCCAAAATTGATCATGCCATGGAGACAAGCACGACAGCCTGCCAACTGTCTTCACTGGAACAGGTGGGCAGTGGAAGACACAGTGAAGCATAAAATAGACTGAAGGGGTTGTTTTTCTTTAAATGTTCCTTGTTTCCCATATATCTTACAAAAAAAATTCAAAACAAAAATGCCGTTGTTTGTCTCTCAATATTTTTGACTTCCCTCTCTTTGCGTGTTCAAGAAGATCTTAAAAAACAGCAATTATCCCAGACTGACACTAAAGAATCCTTATCGTGTTTTCAAGAAAGTCTAACATGACAACTATTTAAATTTGCTCTATTGCTAAGAGTTAAAATTAAACTGATGAATAGCAGGTTCAGATAAATACTTTCATTTCAATATTAGGATATTGTGTTATTATAATATTGTTATATCATATCATATTATATTACATATCATAGCATATTTCATAATTTATCACATTATCATATTGTATGTAAGTCAAACAAGTATAGGAACTATTTCCAGCCCTGAATTAATGTCTGTTTACAACAGCAGGAGATTGTTTGTTAGACTGATTCAAAATAAACTAGAGTGCTCATGAGGGAATGTGTCATCAAAGTGGTTCATTTTTGATGCAATGAGGTTCTACAGCACAAAGGAATAAGTTAAGTTATAAAGCTTTTCTCTGTTCACCTTTTGATGGTATCAGTTGACTGTAATATTATGTATCAAACTGGTCCACAGCTCTGATGGCAGTAATACTGACATTAAGACTTACTTTTTGTTTTAGCAGACGGCTGACATGAAACTGTATCTAGAGGCCTCTGCAGAATGTTTGCATCCATATAGTACATACATTACAACACAGTACAATACAGGTTTAGCAGTATGAGAGCTACGATTTCCTCTATCCTACAGGATCCTTAGTTCAAAGTTAATATTTGCAGTGTCTCATGTGGGTGGCTTCTTTATTTCTTTATTTTTTTAACATGATATATACAAAGCAAACCAGAGTGTGGGCGTATCAACTCACACATAGACACAGTTGTGGGTACACTCTGTGCAAATCAGTGAAATAAATAAGAGAGACACTGGCAAGCAGAGGTCTGCATCGTCTAAGCTGATCAAGGGATTTGCTGATTGCCAGGTTTAAATCAGTATTCCTGCGTGGAGTCAAAGCAAACACTCTACAAACTCCTCTGGGTGTTAGAGGAGATGGGCACATGTCCTCAGCTTTGGGCACATGTTTATCGAGTTTGGTGGTTTATCATGCCAAAACAGCTCTTCATTATAATTCATGAAAAAGAATATCTGGCAGTTAAACCACTTCAAACTTCCAAAATGTAAAAAAAAAAAAAAATCGAAACAAGTAAAACTGCCTTTCATTATATGACCAACAGATGTGTGTGTGTATTTTACAAGTAATTTTTCATGATCTAAATATACACTTCAGACAAGATGAAGATGTATGGTCACCTCATATTTTAATAAGGTGTTGTCAGACCAAACTAATCTGGGGACTCCCTGAGAGGAAGTGTCCTCTGTCCATCCCTGAGATCTACACATGTTTGAGAGCTTCTTTTTCATTTGAATTTCCACTGAAAGGCACACTGTCAATTGGAATAGCTACATCATGTGACCTACACTTAACGTCCATACCAATCATCACAACCAGTCCTGTTGTGCTCTGAGAGTCCCTACTCTAAACTAGAAGTACATAAGCACCTCAATACAGTCTAAGACCTTTGATTATTTCCTTCCTACAGCGTGAAAACAATTACAAACTTAACTGTTCTTGACCCGAAGGGAATCTGATCAGAAAAAAAAACAAAACTCTTAGACATTCTGTACATTCCTGTGATCATCTCTAGCTGTAGACATCAAAAACTGTTGTTTATCATCAACCTGTGAGAAAATTGAAAACGAAGAACTAACACTAAACAGACATGCTCGTTATTATTAGAAAATAAAAAAACATTTAGCCCCCATCGATCTTGACACCAACCACCCACAACACAGCCACAACCACAACCTGTGGGGATCTTTGATGCAGTGTGCAAACTTGTTATTTTATGTCAGCTTTGAATGAGAATGTCTTTAGACATTTAAACAATATTTTACTATTTTAGAAACCTATTCTTTTAATTGAGAAAGATGAGCAGATTGCTTTCCTGTTTGTATTCAGCAGAGAGATTGGTCTAATACCGTAAAGCACAGAGACTGAGGAAGGGAAAAGAGCTAGCCCTGTTAGCTTGTTTTCTGGTATCATATACCTCTTGGAATACAATGATTATATTCAGATTCAGGGAAACTTGAAAAGACACTAACTTATTCATTTTGTTTAAAGACAATTTTGAAGTTGGCCATTTGTCTCCATTTCCGGTGCTTCTTCAAAAACCTGCAATGTTTTCTCCTGCTATGTGCATTGATCTACATCTGTGTAGTTACTGTATCTATATCATTACTTTACTCAGACTTCTTAACTACTTGGCACACACCTAATTAATGCAGATATACTACATATCTAAAAGAAATGCAAAATGATCTATTTTAAAAAATGCACAGGCCAATTTCCAATATCAGGCTTCTCAGTCTTGAATTCTTAACAGGACAGACAGCACCTACACTTGGCTCTATCTCAATCAACCTATAGGCTTTTTTTAGCATCTGAGGGTTTAACTGCTAACTACAAGCAAAGAAACTAACATGAACATGAAACTCTTGACAGGAAGTCACAACAGATCATAGCCAGTGACAAAGACCACAGAGGGAGTTTCATACAAACCAGAGCTCACACTAAAACTGTGGTCATTTCTGCTGCAGCCTCACAGTCATTGCCTTAGTTGTAATAAAATTCTGAATAAGAGATTACTTGTGAATGTCCCTTACCTGAGCACCTGCTCCTCTGTCAGCAAACTCACTCTGATGCACAGCAGAGACTTTGGTGTGTCTGTGTGTAGACGTGTGCATGTTTCTGCAGAGGGGATTAGGTGATGTAGCGTGGACCGAGAGCTATATTTTGGTTCTGTACTCTGGCTCAGGATCAATAAACAGCTACAGCCACATTTAGACAACCAACTGTGAAGCAGCAGATGTACTGTTTATGTCTGGTCACAATATGTTTAAGAGAATCTCAGCTTTAAAGACACTGAAGACTTGGTTTACAATATATTGTAGTTTTGGAGTTTTAAATACTAAAAAACTTAGCTGATCTTCTTTATTGGGATTTTGTTGTAACAGTGGCTCTATGGCAACATAAAAAAACAGCCAAATACTCGTCATCAGATTTTGAATGTGTCGTGCAATCCTGAAAGTCAGGAAACAAATTAGGGCCTTGTGGTTGTCTGCCACCACCCAATCAGTCAACCTGCATATGCTTTCATGTCCTTATTATTTAATGCATGTATATATGATTGTCTTTTTTTTAAGACTGTTTTTAATTTAGGAGCACAGTGGACTGATGGGGAGCTTTGGTACATGGTGCAACAACAATCACATTAAGATCAATATCAGCAAAACCAATTAGCTTGTGGTGACTGTAATGCTTGTATGCAATCTTACAGCTACAAGTTACTTTAAACTGACATCTACATCCTCTTTAAAAACACATCTACCCTATATACATATATATTATTTCGTCCAAATAGGTTATTATCAGGTAATATATAATAATTAATAATTGTAGACTGATAAGTACTAAAAACTGTACTGTTACAAGAGAAGTGTGCATGTAAATGGTGTGATGATCTAAAAAATGTTATGTCTTTTTTCACTTTCAAACGCAAATACAGGCATATAAAAAATATGGTCCAGATGTTCTAAATTCATTGTCACTTTAAAGGCAGCTGTCCCATGACTTAAACGTTCAATTTTGTGTATGTAAATGCTGACCGGCCATCCATGTATGTGAGCAGCTGTAACAAGTCATTAACTTTTGTGTTACTCTAAACTTTGGGTTGGTTCCTTCTAAGTACTAAAATTGAAACTACTGTGGTTCATGCTCTCATGACACTTCCCCTTTCTCGGGAAACTTGTCCCAGATTCAGGTCAGGTATATACCAACAAATGGCACAAACTAGAGTACTGCGCCATTTATGAAAGAGCTAAACCAGTTTGTACAACACTTAAAAAATGTCCAACCCATTGAAATTCCTCTTTCTGTTTTAACAATTAGACTTCTGGAGAATGAGTGCATGAGTGATAAATACATAATACCAAGATGTTTTTCTTGTTTGTGGCCTTGAGCCTCACTTGGCAATAACTATTAGACGACCTGCATTAATTTGTTAAATATAGAGTTTTCATAAGAAATAAACTGTTCAGTCCATATACGACCGTGATGATCTCTGTTCTCTTCCTGCTGTAAGTCTCTGACTCTGTAAACATCAGTTCCTCCCGGCTGAGAAAAACACTTTATAGTCTTATGCATAAGATGTAACATGAGGTGGTATGAGGTGACAAGATGTGGTGTTCTATGATGTAATGTTTTATGCTGTGAGGTATTATAATGTGATGTCAAATTCTATTAAAGATGCAGCTGAAAACATCAAACCCCAAGTGATGGGACAGTGATAAAAGGCTGTTGAGTGCATTCACAGTGTATGTGTGAATGAGTGAGTGAGTGAGTGAGTGAGTGAGTGAGTGAGTGAGTGAGTGAGTGAGTGAGTGAGCGAGTGAGTGAGTTGAGGCAGACACACGCACACTAACACACACATATACACGCAACCCTCTCTAGAGTCTTTAAGCTCAACCCTTAAGGACCATTTGAGTGAGATCTACCTTGTGACACACATAGACCATCTTTCCTGACTTAAATTTCTGTAATTTGAAGAACTTGCTGCCAATTTTAAGCCCTTAATGTATGAAAAACAAGAAAAAAAAACATTCAGAGCTTTTAATGGCACCTCAGAGGCTTGAGAACATAGTTAAGAGGTCATAAGCTCAGCTCACCTCAGTTTTGTCTTTGGAACGAGGGGCGTTCTTGCCGTTGCTGGCTGTCTCTCTGGCCGGAACCACAGTTATCTGTTGTATTGGCATGCTGCTGTTTCCAAGCAACGTCCAGTGTTACTCCCACAGCATTCCTAGCACACCGCACCTTCCTGTCCTCTGATCGGCGTCCGTGCTTACAGTCCACTGTCCCATCCACAAGCTGTTTACAGAGAGAGGTGACACTACCTTGGGATCGCTCTCCTTTATCAGCCCAATCCGGATCATCGAGAGGAGCAAAGATGGAACGGGATCAGGTCACCGTGGCAACAGGAAGACAGCTCTGGAGATGGAGGGGTGTGAGGTCGTCATGACGACTGGGAAACTACTCAACAGTCCGCACCACCTCCTCCCCCTCCTCCTCCTCCTCCACTTCCCTCCTGCTGAGACAGAGAGACGGAGAGAAGGAAAATTGAGATGGAGCCGAGCAATAAACAAGGAGGCAGGGAATATGTGTGTTGCAGTGACGTGTGTGTGTGAGTGTGTTTCTCACTGAGAAGGGTGGAGCCAGAGTTTTGTCGTGCTTGCTGGGAAATAAGCATACCGTCCATGAGGATTAGGGCTTAGACTAACCTCAATCTCCTCCTCTGACCAGTGGTGCTGCTAATAAGCTTACGCAAACTTGTGCACATGGAAAGCGGTAACAGTTACACACACACAAACACATACACACTGCCTGGTATTTCAGGATCTTCCTACTGAGAAACAATATGTTTATAGATGTAAGCCGCCTCATTTTTTCCGTCATGTTGAAGTTATACAGGGACATTGGTCATGAAGAGGAAAACTTACATAAATAAACAAGAACCAGTGTCTTCACAGAATCCCTAAGTGTAGGCATGAGTGTTTAGGCGGGGAGGGAATAATCCCATTTCATATTGTCTCCAGCAATCAGTCTTATGATTGATACAGTAAGTGGAAAATTGGGGACCTCAGAAGTTCATTAAAGAACAGCAACTAACTGAGATGAAGAAGCCCAACTACTGTAATATTAGATAAAATTTCGTATTTTGTATACAGTGGTCCCTTGTTTATTGCGGGGGTTACGTTCTAAAAAATAACCCGCAGTAGGCAAAATCCGCGAAGTAGTCAGCTTTATTTTTTACAATTATTATATATGTTGTAAGGCTGTCAAACCCCTCACCCTGTAGCGGAGCAGGCGAGGGGGCAGAGGGTGCGGCTGCCCCGGGCCCACGGTTACGAGGGGGCCCACCACCAGACTGATGGCGAAAAAAACGTA
>JAUZTA010000024.1:4448504-4461436 GCA_034780835.1 Ctenochaetus striatus
AAGTAAAAATGTGCACTGTTTCACCTGTGGCCTAACTTTGTGATCATTAAACACCAGCCATTTTCTTACATGCAATTCATTACACTTATGCATGTTATATTCTAATTACTAACTTGCAACCAAAAGTCATCTAGTGTGTGTGTGAGAGTCTTTTGAGTCCAACTACACATTAAAGAGAAAAAACCTTCAGGGATACTATGCTCATTGTGACTGTTAAGGTCAACACTAGGGCTGAAAACATTGTTAAATTTGATAAGATCACATTAGGTTCTGTACCTGTTAGAATAAATTATTATTATTGTGTGATTTGTGTTAATATGTTAAAAATAGCTTTAATGGTGAAGCAAGGTTCACCTTTACAGTGCAACCCTGCCAAGGCACTGAGGCAGTTTAATGGGGTTTGCCCTGAGTGTGTGTGTGTGTGTGTCTGTGGGTGTGTGTGTGCGCCTCGTAGGGGTGTGTTTGAGCAGGCTGGGTAATCCCTGTAAAGACGTATAATCCCCAGGAAGAGCAAATATTACAACATGTTCTACTCAGTCACACAGAAAAACCTAGTGGCAAGAATTTGAAATGATTCACTTGTTTCTCTGTAGGAAAAAAGCAGATGGAAAGATACAGAGAAACTGAGATGTGGCAGAAGTTTGGATGCTGTGGATACCAGGTGGCTCTGAATGACAATTCAGACAGAATTAGCATATTCAAATAGAGAAAATAAAAGTTTTTTGAAAGACAATAGCGGCTGAAATGCAAAGTGCAGCTTGTCAAAGAAATAAACTACATACCTCAGCTGAGTGTTTGCAGCAGAATGAATTAGTGTGTGTGTGTACACAGTTGTATGTGCTTGTTCGTTGGCCAAATTCATGAGGAATCTCTGTTATTTTTGGCAACATTTTTGCAAACACCGTAAAACAATAAAAACAACATTTCTAAAGACATACTTATACTGACACATAGGCACACAAAAACACCACTATAAAGAACACACTCGTGGAGGGACTCTGGCATCTTTTGTCTATTTTTGAGGGCCAAACGGAGCTAGCAGTCCAGATGCTTGTTCAAAGTCTCTGTGACTATTTTGAGCCCCCGGTTCATTAGTGTCCTGCTGTTTCTCTAATCCTCATTCACATGTAATGGCTGACATTTCATCTTAATGTGTTAATTCATTAGCTGGGTGCTGAATGGAGAGTCTCAGTCCACAGAGACAGCCGTAAGCAGACACGCTAATGAGTCCCCACGCTTTGCAAAAGCCGAGGGCAGCCGCAGAGCTAATGCCAAGTGAAGTGGGTTACCTGCTGCAAGAAAATCCCCCTGGCATACCACCAACTGGCAACCTGCATAAGAAGGAGGGCTGGGTATTGTCTGTATATTTTGATACTGGAGGAGATACAACAGTACAGCTTCTGTGCCAAGGACGTTTTGACACATTACATTGGTAAATACTAGAAAAGAAACTAATTTATTTAAATGTAACAAGACATCACATTTCTTAAATATTGAATATCTAAGCACAAGCAAATTAGTTTAAAACCGACAAAACTTTAAGTTTAAGTCAGGAACTAATTGATCAAAGAACGATAAGATGAAGCCACAAATATAACAAGACATTTTACATTTTGCCTTTCAATACTTGACAAATTTCTTAACAATCTTAACTGAAAAAAGTACAAAAAAGATTGTACCCAGATTTACCAAGATTTTAAAAACAACCAAGCCTGATGTCCTTGTCATATCCCATCAAAAAACTATCCCCTGTTGCAGATGAACCTGTTTGCCCGTGGAATATTCCATGAATTTTCCTAATCTTTAGTTGCTGATATCTTTCCTTGTTTAATATCTGTTGGCAGCATCAAATTCTTAATAAGAATAAACAAAAAAGAAACAATGAAGTTGATGCTATAAGACATTATGTACCACGTCTTTGTACTGTTCTCAATTGAGTGGTGAGTAACATTGTTAACAAATGATCACTTTCTGTTTGATTTTTGTTTTACAAAGCATCCTTTTTTTGTTGGTTTCAGGTTTTGTAAAAATACATTTTATCCATTTTAAAAAACACTCCTACCAACAGACAGAAACAGTGGACCGGTCCAGCACATCACTGGATTTAAGACCCCTAAATGCTTGGTGCAAACACTCCCTCTCAACCACCACCAATACCACCCCACCACCCAAAAGCCCCAGATGTGTGTGTGTCCTCCTCGGAGCGGGGGTAGGAGACAACTGAGGGAGGAGGGATCTGCTACTTTCAAATACACCATCTTAAATCTTCGCTCTACTGTTTTAAATAATTATTCAACACTGCTTTCTTGTGCTTCCATTAGATATTATTAGACAGTTGCATGCACACACACACTTATTCATGGATACACAAAATACAACTAGGAGTGTGTGTGTGTGTGTGTGTGTGTGTGTGTGTGTGTGTGTGTTCAAGGGGCAGTCAGAGGGAAGGGAGGGGGCTTCCTGTCACTTGAATTACCCTCTACATGTGGGGTCAATATGTGCAATGCTGAAGCGCATGCATGCATGTGTGTGTGCGTGTGTGTGTGTGTGTCAGGGGTAGAGGTGGGGGCTGCTGCAGGAGCTACACCCCTCACACTCCCCCTTCCTTCTAAAAAGGCTGTATAAAGGAGGTGGGGGGAAAGGCACCTTTGTCACTTTGCTCTCAGACACAGAGACAATCACACTCTCACTGAGCACACAAACACTTTGGACACACACATTCCCAGGGACATACTGATTATCCTGAGAAAAGAGGTACTTCAGTGCGCTGGACTCCTCCTGTGGTGGTTCTTCTTCTGGATTGAAACAGAGAAGAAGAAAGACAGAAGTGAACCACACAGAGCATCACCAGTCCAGAGCCACAAGGACTCTGTATTCTTTTAAGAAATCATCATTAAGTTGAGCTCTTCAGAGGCTAACTGCAGCCCAGCCATGAGGATCTTCAACCTGTTCTACCTGCTGCTGCTGCTGCTAGCTGTTGTAGCACCAAACGCCTCTGCCAGACCAGGTAAGCATCCCAAAGCTTTACCGTCCAGATTCCCCGACTGGCCGACAGGTGTCCACTAAACTGAGCCACGAACGTTTAAAGGGTGTGAGGTTTTAGGCGACTTTTTACCGTTAAATCACTGCGCAGGTACCGTTACCGGAGCAAATGTAGCCGACCGTTACCTCTTTCTTTTTGCTAACGTTAGCTTATTTCTCTCTGAAAGAACAAACATGGCTTGAACATAATACAAGTTTAACCGACTGTAAACTTAATTTAAATGATTCATAAAAATACAATGATTCAAAAATTCGCATTTTCTTGCTACAGCAATGTTGTAAGCCCGACAATAATACTTTGAGATTAAAAAAGCCCGGACACTTACTACTGAGGGATGTAACCAACGTTAACGTTAATGTACACATTTCTATATTGCATGGTGCGTTCATGAGATGTCGCACAATCCGTAATTTCAAATACTGGCGGGGGGGGAAACCGCTACCGCGAGCCTTCTAGTGTGAGAAACACAAACGCGTCAAAAACTGGTAGAATAAGAGCTGAAAGCCCAATCTGGCTGCTGTTACATTTAAATTAAATGAAATAATTACTAATTACTAAAGGGGAAAAATGAAGTAACAAACCCAAAGGTTCTAATTTCCTTGCAACCTAAACTGCTAAAAACGTGACACAATAAAATTACTATTTTAGCCCCTATTAAGTTATCTGCTGTGACAAAAATGCGATTATCAAGAGTTTTAAGTTGTTTGTTTTCATATTTTGCAAACACGACTAGAATACATGACAATAAATTTTCCGGTGCTCATTAACAACGTTCAAACTTTAAAATTTATGTTTCTTTTTCATACACCTGGCTACCCACAAGTAAAATTTCTGAGCATTCTCCTAATGTTTTGTGAACTAGAGAGATGGACTTCATGCTGCTTCTGCATGTCGCATTGGCAGGTGCGCTTTTTTGTGCAAATCCAGGCTGGATTGCGGTTTTTTTTCTTGCGGCGAAGACAAACAGTTGTTAAACAGAGAGGCTTTGGGCTCGAGGTCGTGATTAGGCTCATGTGATGATGGAGAGGATGAAGGGTGGGATGCGGGAGGGAGGGGAGCGCAGCGCCGCCGGGGATCGCACAGCGACCCCAGTGAGCCCCCTTTGTCCCAGGCTGGAAGGCACTCCGGCGCGCTTTTGTTAATCACGGTGTTAAAACGCCATGCAAATACCCGAGCTCTATTAACATGACACGGAGTAGCAGTGCCAAGTGTAAAGAGGCCTACCTTGAGGCGTTGGGGAGCAGTTTCTCTCAAGGGGGGGAGAGAGAGAGGGGGAGGAAGAGGGAGTCATAAAGTCATCTGGCAGTTTATCTCTTCCTGGGCTTGGCAGCCTGTGAACCGCGGGAGTCAAAGTGGATTTATTAGGGACGTTTAAAAATAATCATGTGTTAGGTCTGTGTGTCCCAGTTTATTAGGAGGGGGTCGCCCTTGTGGTTGGGTAATGGGTCCAAACAATAAAAACCATGAAAGGTGTTTTTTGCTGTGGTCACCTGAGGACAAGTTAGGCCATAATTGGTCTTTGTTAGTTTCAAAATTCCACATACTTCTACAGAAAAATGGCAAGTGTAGGAGATGTTTGATCTCTTTTGGTGCATTTGAAATGAATTAGGCCTGTCAGGTGATATGCAGTGGTCCACCTGCAGACATAAATCTTTCCTCTACACCTTCAGCCACATTCGAGTAACGGTTCAGTCATGATAGCAGTCTGATTCACGTTGAAATGTATATTTTGTGGGCTGCAAATTGAAACAGTCTGAGTATCCGGCGTGTTTTATTCTGCATATTAAAAATTAAAAACATCTTTCTTTCAGATTTCCTGAACCTAAGAAGAAAATATCACAGACACCACTGCCCACACAGACGTTGCCTGCCTCTACACTCAAGAGTACCTTTCCCTTAAGGTAACGCATTTGCACTCACTCTTACATGTGTTTTCTGTGTAAAAGAGGTTATGAGCCGTGCTGAGCGATACAAGGAACAAAACCAGGTTACAGAGCTGGCAGGTGGTAGTAAAGAAGGTGTGTGTGATTAGTGGCAGGAGTGTGTATTCACGCAGAACGGGAGCGTGGCGGGGGGAAAAGGCTCAGACATAAATCTCACTAACGATGAAGAGGAAGGCTTAATGCCATGAGGGGCGTTCAGGGAGAGAGTGGGGGTTTTTTCAGCTTTAATTTTTTTTGGACTCACGTAGATGTGCAGTTACCTCAAACTGTTTTTTGTCTCACCTTGGATTCCTCTGAGCAGAACACTGATTCATGCTTTTCTGTTACAGGTTGACGCACAAGAATGAGGGAGACCCTAATGAGAATAATATCATTAGAAAGCAACCGCAGTGTGTGGCCAAAATACCACGGATTGGCCCCTGAGCAAAGACTGTGAAGTGGAAAAAAAAACCATGGGACACCATGAAAATGTCATCCAAAGACTGTTGTATAAACAGTATATAGCTGCAAAAGAGCTGCAGGAAACTGTTGGGAGTCAAGCTCATTTTCAGCCTGTGCGTGACTGACTCTTCATTACCAACTAAAATATAAACCAGAAAATATTATGGCATCCCTTGTGGCCACAGATCTGGGTTTGTCAAGCTGCAAGCACCTTCTCTCTTCGTCTACAGAAGCCAGTAGTTGTGTACAGAACAAAAACAGGGGGAAAAGGAGCTACAACATCTGCCACTGTATGCTTGACACTCGACCATAAACTGGCCTAAAACACTACAGACCAAAGAGCTGGAAACATCTTAGTGACCGCAGCTACGATGAACAGCACCCACAGTATTCCTACAAAGTGTTTATAATGCATGTATGCACTTGAAATGATTATTGAATTGCATTTAAATGTTTTTAATAAAAATATATCGACAAAGTGTTTTGTTTTTACTTCATGAGTTTGTGTGAGTGTAAAATAATTCACATGGGGTCCAAATAAATGTAGAAACTATGAGCATAATTTCAGGTTTTTTGTTAGTTATAAGCCAGACTTCATTTAAATTTGGGCTAAGTTTTAGTAGACATAGTAAAAACATCTTTATAAATGCCGTGCTTCAGATCAGACTGGGCTGCTGTTACCTGCAGTGACTCCAGGCTGCCAGGAGAAGCCACATGGGAAAGGAGTCGTAAAAGCAGCGCTCCCTGTGGAGTTACGGACGCCAGGGCATAAAGAAATCACAATGGGGAGCAAACACCAAGGGCTCAAATGACAACCTCGATATTTCGTTGACGTAGATTCCCGTGGCTGTTGAAATTTAACACAGAAAAGGCGAGACGGGAAAAGACATCCACACCAGCCAATGTTTACACTGCAGTGTTTCTATTGTTCAGGGTTTCTTTCTTTTAGCTCTCCCAGAACATTGTACAACACAAAACTGCAGGCATTTGCTTAACTCCACTAAAGTACCGTGTCGCTTTACATTCCCAAAAAAAATTAAGCACAAGTTCAACAAAAACATAGAAATGTTTAAGACAATATTTAAGATTTATTGAAATCAGTTCACAAATACACCATCTTAGTACAAATAAAGCATTTACACACATTCACATTCATTAAAATACCACTTGGAATCATTTTACAGCAGTAATCTTTTTTTTTGGTGTTTGACCCTGATAGGACATAATCAAGCCCTCCTGTAATTCCTGCTCTTTAAGTTCCTCCTCAGTGCAGATGATTTCTAAAACAGTCTCGCCTCTCCTCTTTCTCTTACAGTAACTCAAGTGGCAGCTAACATGGGTCACTGGGGGTCGTAAGACAGAGATAAAAACCCCTCACCTCTGATCTGTGACCCGTGACTCCTCTCCTCCTCTTGCTTTAAATCTTAAACTGTCCTACACTTACAGCTCACCTCCTCCTGCCTTATCTGCCCATCTCAGGTGAGGATGAACCCTCCTGTCTTGAGTCTGTGCACTCAGGCGCTTGTGTATGCAGGGATTTCCTTACTATTAGTCTTTAGTCCAGTGTTTCATCTACCTTCAGTCCTCTCTTTCAAGCCCACAGATCCCCTCTCCTTTGTGTGGAGAGATCGGGGTAAAAATGATCTGGCTCCGGCTCCCAGGTCGAGTGTGAGGTGGCTTCTTCACAAGGAGGAGGAGGAGGCCGAACTGTGGTCAGTGCTGAGCGGTGAGATTGAGCAGCCTCTTGCTCAGTAAGCTGTTGTGCTGTTTTAAGTACTCTATCAGGTCAGCCTGCTTTTCCACCACCTCCTCCAAGTTGGAGCCCTCTCTGTGACACAAACAACAGCACAAAAACATACTTTATGTGTGGAATCTATTACATTTCTGTATTCATCTGTCAGTCTCTGAAAAAGGCTGATTATATTTTATATTTATTCTATGAAAAAGACAAAAAGAACCAAACACAGTAAACTTAAGTATTCCTAGTATGACCTGTCCAAAGCCTGATGTAACTTATTCCCCCTTTGCCATTGACTACCAAAACACTTCAGTAAGCCTTTTCCTCTTATTGAGTGATGTTTGCAAAAGAAAAAAAAAAATTCCCACCAATTTTGGGAAAATAATTTAGTTCTTCTCAACAAATATATACATCTTCATTTAGAAAGAAAGGACTTTGGTCCAAAGCAAGTTTTTTTGCATTTAATGCAACATGGCGCATGTCTGCAAGGGGATGTGGACAGCACGTGTGCAGGGTTGCATCCACACGATTACATTATTGTTTTAAAATGCATGTTCTTGTAGCGTTTGGGCTAAACATACAAACTACTCCTGCGTTTTAGAGCAACTTTAGCAAATACTTTTAGAAACACTGCTGACCCCCTTTTAGTTTGAAAAATGGGACTGTGATATAGCCTGGATGGGTGGAAATGGAGACTTTCGGAAACAACTTCCTGACTGTGTCTCATCACTCACATGTCCTTTCTGAATCATGCTCCTACCACATGATCTGTGTAAAGAATCAAAGGCGTAGTTGACCTTGTCTATGCTAGCGGTTATTGCACAGTTATAGTGTGCATTTTATTGTGGTGTGGCTACCCACGTACGCGAGAGGAACGGGAAACAGCAGCACACCTTGTGCAATAAACATGAATGGTCTTGTTATTCAGTCTGTTCTAAGTGTAGGAGCCTAAATGCAAATCTTGGATTTTTAGTTAAAAAAGGTTAATTAATAATTCAAAGAAATTTAAGAACAGTTGTAATTCACAGTAATGTAAGTTAATTGATTTAGAAGGGTTTAAAATGCCTATTTATAGGTATTTTCAGTTCATTTGTATAATACTGTCATTAGTTTATCATTTAAAATACCTTTGGATTGTTTATAATGGATAAGGATATAGTTTATGTAATATTCTTAGAGGATGGGAGCAGATAGCAGTTTTGTATTTGAGATGGTATGCACCTTTAATTATTTTTATTGAGGCTCCGTGAGGTCATTGAGTCTGGCAGTCAGGCAAGGTTAGAGTGGAGCCCACACGGTTTTTTGACCTCGCTACCTCCTTGTAGATTTTTTGGATGCTTAATGCACAATTTTGTTAATTTTGTGTATCACTGTTTTATTGTTTTGTTAAAAATAAACTGTATAATTTTTTTACGAGCGGTCCTGTGGATTTTTTCAATGTGGAAGTGGATGATAACGAGGGGATTTGAGAGCGTCAAGCCAAGCTCCATCATGTGGAAACTTAAACTGAGATCATTTCTGATGCAGGGCTAAAATGCTTCTCTTGACAGATTTTATTTACTTCTCTTTTTGCCTTTCCTACTTTCTCTTTTTTTCCTAAAAGCTGATTTAAAATAAAAAAAACATATTTGTGTGGCTGTAGCCTGACTGAGTGAATCAGCATACCTGAAGCCGGTCTCGCTCGGCTGGTGTGTGATACTGTAGTTGAGTGAATTATCTTCTTGGCTCACATCTGGTGCAGCTCGCTCCCGGTTAAACTGCATCACTTTGACTAAAACCACAAAACAAAACAAAAAAAAATCCTCAGTTACATCTCTAATTACACCATCACACCAGAGTTTTACCATGTCAGTTTCACATAAAGACACACAGATGTTACTGGACATTGAGAGCTGTCCTGCAAACATTAATCACTCAGGTGAGAAACAGCACACATTTGTTTTTTTTTACTGTTTTCAGCCCTTCTCCTTCTCCTAAACCCACACAGGCTGTTATATCCTGCACTTCGACCTTATGGGCTGCCATATCCTGCACTCAAACCTCTAATTCTCACACCCTAAACATACACCTTTACACAGGAGGCAGGGTTAGCAGCAGGGTGTGGGTGTGTGGAGTATACAGTAGCTGGAAGAGGGGACAGAGTAAAAATATGGGAGATGTTGGTGCTGTTTGAATTAAGATAAGGCAGAGGTGTGTGTGGTTTGCATCCCGAGTGTGTGAGGAAGGGCAGAGGGAGGTGCTGCCTGAGTATTGATAAGACTTGAGTGTCATTAGCCAAAGGAAATTGTCAGGGAGGTTCTAAAGAGCGCTATCTTTACTTTGCTACAGTGCAGCATCTCAGCATCCCCACTCACACACAATCTAAAGAAATACTACACATTCCTGCATAATGAGGCCCTAAATCTGTGTGTGACTATTTGTGTGTGTGTGTGTGTGTAAATACAGCAACAGTAAGTAGGTATGTGGGAGAGAGAAAAAGACATTCCAGAGAGGCGGAGAAATAGAAGACGCAGACAGAAGATGGCAAAAAGACATGAAGTGATGGTGAGTCTATGTTTGCTGGGTTTTTGTTTCTGAAATGAAAAACCAAACTGCTGCTAAACATTTAACTTAACACCAACAGAGCAAAACATCCCCATTTTTTCAAAAACATTTAAAAAATATAAAGTGAATATATAAAGATAAGTTTATACTTCAATGAAAACATTCATAAGTACACTTTAAGTGACCTCTTTAAAAATATTACTTAGGTGAAAAAATGGAAGTAACTGTATGTTGTGCAGCACAGAGATGAGATTTACTTTAATTTATCACAACCACTGATAATTGCTGTATGTCCATCGTGTTTCATACATTTCACTGTGAACTTTGTAGCTTATGAGCTTGATAAAACAAGTGAAAGAGAACCAAATTACACACCACCTGAATTAAGATGTTATGCCTTTTTCTCTACTAGTTAATATTACATCAAAGTCGTATCTTCAAAGTTATATCTTATTCATCTTTTCAGTTGCTAGTTTTTTTTCCTTATAAAGATACTGATGGTCATCAATACTTAATTACTCACCCATATCAATGTTTTTTTGAGTTTCTTGCACTTCCTAAAGTTTATTTTACTACTAGACATTTCCATCAAGAATACTGAACCTTCTAAACTTTTTGAGAGATGAGAGAAGTTTTCTGTAGATTATATTCGGTTACAGTAGTGTACATCTAATTATTGTGAAATTTTATAGAGTATCATCCTGTATTTATCCTCAGGGACTTAAGGTTGCATCGGTGCATAATTTTTATAACATGAATGGGGACTTTTTTTTTCTTTGTGCCTTGTTACTATCTAAATACAACATTGGGCTTATTAATACACATAATTCACTTTTGCTGTGACAAGGTTTGATTTGTGTGTTTGTTTTTACATGATACTGGTTATTGTTGTTTGTTTTTGGAATATATTTCATTGATTTTTAATTTGTTTTATGCCTATGCCTCTACAATTTAAAAATCCTAATGGTGCGTTCATGCGCAGTAAAGACCGACTGATGTTTTATATAATTGTTGAGTATTGCCATGTTGAGTTTTTAAATCTATTAATCATGTTTTGTTTGCCCTGATATCAACTATAATCATCTTCAGTGATTATAGTTCAGAGTGTAACGGGAAAAAACAGACAGCAGGATGGATGGATGGATGGATGGATGGAGGGAGCAGTGTAAAGGAAGTGACACATTTCACGCACCCTTGTTAGAGACTCTCACACTTACACGACCGGACAGACAGTGCTCAGACTTGGTCTACTCAGGTCTCAGAAGCTTCAATCACCCATTAAGAAGTTCACATTTCCAGGTGATAAGAGTAAAGCTGCAAAGGTGCCAACAGCCTGAAGTACCACACATGAGTACGGTGCCTACAACTATGCACTGCTTCTATCAAATTCAAAGGACTCAGGGGAAATCAATCTCAGGAACCATGGAGACTGGAGGAGAAGAGGCTTCAGAAGGCCTTTAAGCGGGAACACAGGAAACTAAAAATTTCTCTTCATGAAACTGCATCAAATGTACAGACTGTAGTTGTGGATACGAATTCAAAATCTTGCTTCAAAGGACGAGCCTGAGCAGAAAAGATTTATTAACGTTTGACCAAAAAGCCACACAAAGTTAAAATTTTAAAGAGATTCAGAGAAAAAAAATGTACACGATTAACACTTGAAAATTGGGAGTATGGGTGCTAAAATAAGGAATCAACACAACAAATATGTCTCGAAGTTTATGGTTTTGGTACTTTTTAATAAAAATAGCATGTAAATGTAACATGGTGTTGGACTGGCATATTTATAATCCAGAATATGGTCATTTTAACCATGTCAGTGGTCAGTCTTACATCTCCTCTGTCATACAGTACCTGAGTTTTGTGTGTGACGGGGTACACTGAAGGTTTCTATATCCTTGTGAGTGTTTGAGTGTGTGAGTGTGTGTGTGTGTGTGTGTTATCCCTGTGCCCTGCAGTGCTTACACTAAGTTCTGGCCAGGCAGAGGAGAAAGATGTATTCTAAGTTAGGCCTTTGAAGGCCAACACATGGCTTTGATGTGCATGTAGGTCAATAGAGAAGAGTGTATTCATGTTAAAATGAGAGAGGCAGAAACATACAGCAAACCTCACACACACACACACACACACACACACACAGACTTACAATGAGCATGCACTTCAAAGAGAAGTTGAACGAGGCCTTCCTGTATGGACTTGATAGCTGCAGGCATTATATCTCTCCTTCTCTGTCTCCTCGGAAAACAGTTTTTTCTTTTCTACTCCTGAACTCACGCATGTCCCCTCGACTCTGCAATGTCTGGATATGCTTGTGTATGTGCTTTGTTTGTGCTTAAAAAGGTTTGCCACTGCAAGGCCGTGCTCGGTTTGCATCGTGCCTGACTGCACTGATCTGAGCAGGAATGTGGTGGGTGAGCACAGATACCCCCCCGTCACATACTGGTTCACCCTAACTGTAAACACAGGGACAATGTGTGTGAGTGTGTGTGTCTCCTAGTGTTTGGGCTGAGGGTTAGCCTTTGGCTAGGCTAAATCCTAATTCCTCTTATCTTCTCTCCTCGCCTCTCTGGTATCATGAGCTCCATCTGTGCCCTTCGGCTGCCAAACACACCTTTAATATGGATTTCCTTTCATTAGAGATTCTTCAATATCAATATCCTCTGATGCAGCAGCTTTAATAGCAGTTTTCCTTTAGATACTGAGAGGTGGATCAACTTTCTGAGGAAAATCTAAATATTAATTATTTCAGGGCTCGGTGATATCAGAATAGTTCAGTGGGCATGAGAAGACCTGTGAAATGGCCTTTTTGAAACAGCAGAGATAATGAGTTTGGAAATTCACTGTTTCTGATGTGTTAGCAGACTAACGGCCAACTAAGCTGCTCTCATAAACCTTCTATGAACATTTTAATATGAAACTGATAACAGCAAAGTACATCAGAGGACCGTTAGAGAGGCGAGATGGCCGAACATCTGAATGTCTGTCAATCACAAAGGTTCTTCCAAACCACACATATGCCTGCAAGAATAGTGGGGCTGGTTTAAGAAAATAAGTTTACACAGATTAGATCATATTTTTAGAGAAATAAATGTGCCAATAAAAAAAAAAAATTAAGTAAAATGTTTTATGAATATATCATCATTTCAGAAATGCAGCAATCGATAACCCGTTTATCTTGAAAAGTCAAAAAGCAAGTCAACTGGACTGTGTTGAGTTTTTGGGA
>JAUZTA010000024.1:4745505-4756611 GCA_034780835.1 Ctenochaetus striatus
TGGTTCAAACTTTCTGGTCCTTAAAACTGAAAAAAAAAATGTTGTAATCAAAAATACCATTCTATTCGCAGCTTAACCATTGCGTTGATGCTAGCCATCTACCCTGCTTTGTGAATTTTCAAAGCTGAATTGAAAACACAGATTCGGCACATTAATACTAAACTCCCAATGTGGACTGCAGTGAGCCGGACTGACCCTACACCGTTTTATGAATGAATGATGGCTGGTCCACGTCTGACACTGTTCTTTGACTCGACAACAGCTCTGATCATAGAGTCATTGAAGCCTCCAAACTAAATCGAGGACTAGCATACTGAGCTCTGTTTTTATAATGTCGCTATGTTAGTTTGCAGCCAGTAATAACACAATAACAAATGGTGAGGTGCTGACATGACTACGGTAATCTGTTGGTAAACGTTTTACGTTACTACACTGTAACGGCAATCCTTGAGTATGAGCAAGCACAGCTTGCTAGTAATAGCAACTATCTTAAACGACAAGATATTTGGTAGGAAGACATAAAAGTGTCAAGTAAACACAGCCTGGAAACTGAGGTATTTCCAGGAACAAGAAGCCAATTCCAAAGACCCAAGCTAATTAAAACAGTATCCGTCACTAAGCTTGCTGCTAGCTAAACAACAGGAAGCTGTCAAATCGGACACGTCAGACGATGCTAATGCTAACGATTAGTTTCAACCGTGCAACACTCAGTTTCTTTGTCCAGTATTTCAAGTGACAATAAAACATGACCATATCTATCGCTTTCCCTTACCGTGCAAGACTTTAGCTGCCAATGGTGTGCATGTCGTGTTGGATGAAGCGGTGGTAGCTCGCTAGTGTTAGCTTTGCTAACTACTTACATGGATGTATTAGATGAATAACGACTACTTTGCTAGCTGCTACAGGTTTTGCAGCAAAAAAATCCATCCGTTCCGGTCAGCATTAGTTCCGTTGGGTCAAGCTACATGAGCGTACGGAACTATGGTACATGAACGAAACGGAACGCAACCAACTTGCAGGTCCTTCATAATATTGATCAATGATCATCCTTGTTCTTGACGGATATTTGGTTATCAAAACAAGCGTGCAAATGCCTAAGCAATATCACAACACCAGCACTAATTTTAAAATTCAATAACGGAATTAACTTAGGAAAAAAATTAAACTGAGGATACCCAAGCAATCAGTGCAAGTAATCACTCACCAGTCATGTGAGTTTGAACTGGCGTTAGAAAACTATCTGTTCTACGTAAATTTCACCCTATTTTTAGACGTGTCTAATGTAAACATTTGTGGAATGCATATTCACATGATGTTCTCTCTCTCTCTTAGTTAACCAAATTCAAAGGCCAACTTTTTTTAATATGGAATGTAATTCGCAAAAAAAACAAAAAAACACTTTCTGTGAAAAACGTATTTGTGGATGAATATTTAACAAATAGGAATAAAATATTAGTGGAAGTGTTAATTTTTTGTTTTGAGTACTCATGGCTTTCGGTTTTGTAATTTATTTGATTTTAATTCCTTTTAATCAGTCCTGTTGTAACCAGCAATTTGCTTAAAAGTTTAACCCAAGTGCATTTAATACTCTATACTTTTTGTAAATAAAACTTAAAAACATAACAGCTCAGCAACTCTTTCCCACTTCCATCCTAGGATGTGTTCCTAAATCCATGCCACAAAATGTGTAATAGAAACTTGACAAATGCATTCAAAAGGGACATAATTCATGACACTAATTTATCATTAAAATAATGTTCTCATCCTAGGGACAGCTATTTTCTGAATTACTCTTCACCTTCTAAGTTTAAAACACAGAAGACCAAAAAAACATTTCTCTCATTGGTATTTATTTTATTGAACAATTCTTAACTACAACAATGCGGCTTTTAAGAAGTAAGCATGAAATTTGAGCAATCACTTAAACATCAGTGTGTGTGTATGTGTATCTTTGCATGTGTCAGTGTATGCCTGCATTTAAAGATACTGTTATTTACTGCTCCCCCAAACTTATTTGGTGATTGTGTTTGCATTCATACTTTTCCCACTCCCACTAAGCACAATATAAGGGGTTTTCTGGGATTTCTGTTTCTCTTGAAGCAAAGCCACTGTTCCCAGGGGAGTATCACTGCTGCTCATCTTTTTCAGCAGCGCCTCTTCCTCCAGCTTCTTCATTCTCCTCTCTGTCTTCATTTTTCCAGACCCTTTCCCATGGAATCGATGTGAGAGCTGCCTGAAGGCTTCTTTTGGAGTAAGTTTCCGCCCAGATTCATCCACATACTCAATCTTGACGTCAGGCTTATAGCCATCCTTCTCCTTGAAGTCTTGAGTGAAGCCTCTGTATTCTTCTCGGCGACTGTATTTGTCGTCAAAGCCCATCTTGTCCTCAATGCAGTAGTTATCATTGGGCAAAGCGCCTTTTGGTGCTCTGACACGTGCCACCTTCTGCATTTGAGTGTCTAACAGACCTTTGTTTTTGCACAACAGCAAAGCAGCAGCAAGGCCAGAGTTGACAATGGGCTCCTCATCCAAAATGGTAGCAGAGGCTGTGGAGAAATCTGGTTGTTTCTGCTCTTCATCCAAGTTAACTGTGCTCCATCCAACATTCTCATCCATTTCTGAATCTGAATCTCCGGCATCAGCTTTCTCTTCTTCCTGTTCAAAGTCCATAATGTCTTCTTGGTCCTCTCTGTTGCCTGAAAGCCCATAAGTTGGAATATCACCCAGAGTTCTGCAAAACTCTGAGGTGGCGTTGAAGACAATGTTGTTCCTCTTCTCAGGATCATTGTCACTGACACCATCACCAAGCACTTTAACCTGCTCTGCCACCTTTTCCCCAGAGTCCTTAAGGAGCTGCTTTTGCCTCAGCTTCCTCTGCTTCTCCAGTTGTTTCTGCAGCTCCTGCTCAGCCTCATCCTCCTCAAGTGCAGCTGGCTCTGGTGGTGTAAAGTCCTCCTCATCACTTATTTCCATTTCTGCCATCCTTATGTCATCAGACATTTGGGGGGTATTTTGTGGCATGCTGCTCTCCTCTGTCTTAATTTCCTCGCTGTCTTCATCCGCCTGTCTGCGGCCTCTACCGCGTGTCCTGGAGCCAAAGTCAGAGCTGCGAGTGTCATCAGGGAGGAGTTCCGCAGTTGTTTGCTTCTCCTTCTTCCTGATCTTCTTTACTCTGCGTTTTGTCTTTTTGAAGCCCACCATTTCCTGAGGGGTGTAATACTCAGAGGCAATAGTTAGAGCTGGCATTTCCAAAGACTGGGCCTGACTTCGTAGAGAGTCTTTGATGGCCTGAAGCTCCCGCTCTCGCTCACCATCAGCAAAGCCCCCTGTACTTAATCGGAAACTCTTCTTCTTTTCACCATCAATTTCCTCATCATACTTTGACAGCACAGAACGTGACTTGAATGTGACCATGTCATCCACACTCTCCTCTTCATCGTAAGGCTTGTAATCAGGCTTCTTCTTTTTCAACTCCACATTTTTCTCTGCTTTTTCCTTATCCACTAGCCCCACATTTACAAGCACATCTTCCTCCTCTTCAAGCACCCCCTTGTCTTGTAGGGTCAGGATAACAGTCTGCCCCTCACTGAAGGAATCAACTTTGTGCTGCACTTTGAGTCCCTTTAGATCTTGAGATGTGTAGGAATCACTTTTGTTTTGAGCAAACTCCTCCTCAACCAGACTGCTGACTCCAAACTCCTCATCCATCTCCTCCAGAAGTTTTGCTCTTTTCTCTGCCATTTCTTTTTCTTTTGCCAGCTTTCTACTTCTCTCAACCCAAGCGGCCGTGTCATCCAGCCAGTCATCCTCCGCCAGGGTCTTAACTTTACCCAGTTTTTGGTTCAGGATGCGTTTTTCTTTCATAGCTGCAAGCTTCTCTCTCATCTCTTTCTGCTGCTGGATGAGAACAGGGTTGATAGTCTCGGCTACGACCGGTTCTTCTTTGGTCCCGAGCTCCTTCTTGTTCTCATTAAAGTCCAGGGGCTTGAGACCCAGTTTGGCTCTGAGCTTGTTTGTCTCCTCAATGCTGAGAGACGCATCCCCGCTTGCGGACTGAGGCACGATGTCTGCACTGCTTTCCTCATATCCAGGATCAACTTTCTCCTTCTTCACTCGCGGCTCCCCACTGCTCCTTTCACCTTTGCTGCGGCTCTCCCGTCCGCTTCTGTCTCGGGATCTGGAGCGCTTTCGCTTTTCTTTATCCCGAGTCCCGTCCCGATCTGAAGCCTCTCTGTCTCGGTCCTTGTGGCGATGTTTCTTGTGTTCACGACGGCGCTCTTCAGTGTCCTTGTCGCGACTCTTTTCCTTGTGTTTCTTAGACGATCCCATTGTTCAATCTGCACGTTTTAACTGTTGTACGCGTTTTTGTCAAAAAAAGAAGAAAAACACAGCGTGTGACAAAAAATGTTGCTGTTTTCCTTAGCTATCCTGCTCACATTAGCTTTGAAGGGTATGTGGCTAACCGACGACGTAGCTCATTCAGTCCGGAGGTAAAAACAAAACTTTTCGAAATATAATATTGTTTAGTCAACGATGAGCGAGGATTGTGAAAATTGTATGGCTAAACTCTTTCTTCGCGTCAGTGTAACCATATAAACAGCACGTTTAGATTAACGACTTCACACTTCGTCAAACGAACAGTGAACGACTAGCACTACTACTTCCTGCAAGTGCTTTTCCTGTGATTGAAAATCAGCTAGAAGCTAATGTACACTGCCACCTGCTGTATGGGGGTATTTATAACGTTATCAGGCCGAGATCACATCAGTTTCTTGCTGTGTTATGTGACAGATTAGATTTATCAAATGGCTTTTACCAGACTCCGAGGAAATCTGTAACACCTTTACTGCAATATATGAAGTCCTACGCAACGAGGTTTCGCCCTTTTTCACTTTAAATGGTAACATCGTCGCTCAAAATTGTAAGCTAACTTAGCAAGGGCAGTTTAAAATAACATGACAAAACCAGTGTATTGTTGCTTTGTCGCTAGCTAATGTTAACGTTTTTCACGTTAGTCGTGACAGGTTGCAAACCGTAGCTTGGTGTAATAACTTACACATCTAACTGGCAAATTGAAGTTTAGCTTTGATAAGGTCAACGCGATGTTGCTTTGCTTCAACTTTAGTCGAGACATTTAAAGTTAGCTCCGTGGTGGGCAGCTGTTAGCAAACCAGATAGCATCAGTGAACTACACAAACGAGCTCTGATACTTCTGTGATTCGTTAGCGTAATATGTTGTGTGTCTTCCTTGTTTTTTGATAATACAAATAAAGCTAATTGTTGGTATGGTGTCCGATCAATAGAGGGTCGAAGTCACGTCAACTAGTGGGTTAATGTTAACGTTAGCTACTGCAGATTGGGGTTACTGCGTGTTGCCATGGCGATTGTAGAACAGAACTAGGGCAGAAATGTTAAGACAGTAACTTGAGGGTTTATCACGAAACAAGCCACACACCGGAGTTACACACTCATATTTTATTGTTTATTCTAACCACAAGTGTTGGACCGGTTATCGCGGCGCTTCGTCACTGGTAAGCTAACATTTACTGGGGATGGCCCAGTGGGGAGCAGTGACAGAAAGCTCGCGCTAACTCGATGTAAGGTGGAGGGACTGTTTCATTGTGTTTTCCCCGGGAATTCGAGCGGGCCATAAGCTCAAAACCAACGGCAGCCAACGTTTATGGGCTAGTTACAAAACATAGCCAGTAGCTAAACAATCAACGTACTAATGTTGTCAAGTTGATTGTGAGTGCAGAGTTGACGCTAGCTAAAGTTAACGGTTGTTGGTAAGAAATGACGCATGCGGTGGTCCAATGTAATTTGTTAACGTTAGCCATAACAGTCGCATTATAACACCTGTCTCAGTCATTAATATTAGTGTTAAGAGTTGTAACATTATCAATTTGTACGTTAAAGGTGAGAATTACGTCTTGTGAATAGAAAACTACTGTTAGTTAAGAACGTTAACCAGCTTCATATGGCTTATTACAGTTTAATTTCAAGTTTGCTGTTGATTTCATGCACCAGCGCTAACTTAGGGTAACGTTAACTTTAGTTTGTCATTCTCACTGACCTAACTTGCATATTTTTTGTGTTGTTTTTTCAATGTAGCTTTAGTTAAATTTGCTTGTTGTTTTCTGGTCGTATGTAAGTTAAAAATCCCTTATAACATCTTGTGAATCACAGCAAGTTATTAGCAAGCAATTTTCTTCGCAATAAAATGTATACTTTTAGCCATAATGTTTGTACTGCAGACTTCAATAACTACATTCTCGTTCAGTGGTTTCTGTCTGGTGATCGGTATGCATTTTGTTGTGAATTCCATTCAAGCTATAAGTGGGCAACATGGCAACTGGGGGCACTCCTTTTGATGACAGTGCTGAAGAGCTGCACAGCTGGACTGTAACCAATAGCAGTCTGGATGATAGACTCAACAACATGGTAAGGGCTGGTCAGAAAGACACTTTCTTTTGAACCATGGAGGGACTTATCAACACTTCCTGCCTTGATAATATAGCAATTTTCTCTTTAATTTTGTAATTCAGCTGCAATGTACTTGTTTTTTAAAATATATCTTACTGTCTCCTTACTATCATGACTCATTGATGCCACAATGTGTCTGATATATTAACTATACAGAGTTTACATGTTCAGTTCTATAACAGTAATAGTTGAAATGTTTTCTGTTGATCAGGACTGGGGTGTACAGCAGAAGAAAGCTAACCGATCTTCAGAGAAGAACAAGAAGAAGCTGTCGGCTGGGGTGGTTGAAATCCGTCTTACAAATGATATTTCGCCAGAGTCCACCCCTGGGGCTGGTCGCAGGAGAGCACGCACTCCTCATTCCTTTCCCCACATCAAATACACCACCCAGATGTCTGTCCCAGACCAAGCTGAGCTGGACAAGCTGCGTCAGAGAATCAATTTCACAGACTTGGATGAGGTAAATAGCTCCTGTATTGGACATTATATCAATATCATGACATAAAACTTGATATTTTCTTTGAGTTTGGATATGGTCATATTGTAAAATGGCATAAACGTCATCCTTTATGTTGTCCTGGCTATAGGTAAACTGAACTGAACTTGAAAGGCTGTTTTAGCTGTTTATATTTGCCTTACATCCACAACACTCAGGACTGCTTGACTGTCTTGTTGTGTTAACATTTTGTTAAAGTGACAGAGCTCTGTATTCAAAAAGAATGAGCCATCAAGTGAAAACATGAATTATTTGTTTACAAATATGTGCATTGAGTGTATTAAAAATGATAGATATACAGGTTTATAGCTCTTCCTGTTATGTGTCATCTCCTTTCATTGTCTGTTATGAAATCTCAAGGACATTTAAAAAACAAATCAACTATTAAGGATCGTCAGAAGAAACTATAAGTGGCAATTCTCTTTAGCAATAACAAGCCAAGTCATTGCAGTGACACCCTGATAGGCAGTGGAGGAAGAGTTATCAAAATATTTGACATAGTTTTGTGTAGAGTTGTGTAGGTGTTGTAGACAAAGCTAAAGTTAAAGAGAGAATTCTGTGTGTGTAAGGGGCATTATTTTGGTTGGCCAATAAATCATGTTTTCATACTAGTAGCATATTTATTGATAGCAGCTTATGTGGTTGTTTAATTTGTATTATGGACATTTTAATTCCATTATTCTGGAGTGATTTGAAACAGAAAATGGAGGCTAAACAAAAGCCTGAACACTCACAGTATCTTAGTTTCTAAAAGTAAATATCCCGAACTATGAGTGGGGATTTGTCTAACTTCACTTTTGTGTCTTATTCAGAGGAGCATCGGCAGTGACTCCCAGGGGCGTGTCACAGCTGCCAACAACCAGCGCCAGTTAGCTGGAGAAAACAAAAAGCCCTACAACTTCCTACCTCTGCATGTAAACACTAACAAAAGCAAGGAGCTGCTCCCTCCCTCCTCCTCTGCCCCAGCCACACCAGCCATCACCAAGGAAACTAAGAAGCAGAGTCCAGGACTCAGGGATACATTATCTCCTTCGGTTCCCTGCAAGGATACACCAAGGCTTAGCCGTGGTGGCACCGAGAGAGGAGCCTCAGCGCATAGAGAATATGGGAGAGGAGTGCCAAGAATAGATAGCAGCCAGGTAACATTCTATTTTGTTGTCACTGTGGTTTATGTCAGGCCTTTTTCTTGTTTAACTTCACTTGATGTCTTAAAGTCAGGGGATAAGAATGAATAAGTGGAACAATGAGGTGTTGGTCTCAATAACACAGAGCTGTCCATCAAGTAACTGCTGAGATGTTTAACTGAATTAGTGAAAAGTTTGACCTGCTCCCTGAGCTAGAGGAAAAGTCAGAGGATCACCAAAGTAATTATAAAACACCCTCTAGGAAACTTAAATATCAAACTATCTTTATCATCAAATTTTATAGCTTTTCATCTAACAATTGTCAAGTTTTTTTTTCTCAACCTTATTATGGCTCATTGAAACAGAAACAGAATAACTGACAGACAGACAGACAGACAGCAATGCCATCACAAGAACAATGCAACCAACGTTGTTATAAAGATATAGAAATTTAAGAGTATAAGAAAAATGGATAACTTCATTAAGTTTAAGGAATTTGATAAGGGTCCATAAAAAAAAGGTACAGAGCTTCGACATATTTCTCATACAGTAGAGCAGAAACCTCTCCTGTGTTATACACCCAAATTGAAATTACAATAACGTGTAAATATTTGTCCTCCACAACAGCAACAAGTAAATTTAATATAAACAAATCCTGTTTCATGTGTATACATGGCATTGTCTATGTATTACTGCACTCCATACTACTCTGTGAAACCAGAACTAGGATGAAAGTGAGAGAGAGCGGGTGCAGCTGAAACCAGCCTGTATTTAGGGCAATTTATAAATATGCCACCCTTAGTGCCCAGTGAGTATTCTGCCCAACCCCCTTTCTGCCCTTATTTCGCCCAGTCTGTGCTGTTGCTACAGATGTTCTTTCACCTCTTCTTACGTCTACCTGTGTCTTCTTTTCATTTACTCTTCCGACACCCATACACCACCCTCCTCTCTTTGCACGGTCTCAGGTGGTGAGCAAACTGGTACAGATCCGGGAGTACATCAGTAAGGCCAGCTCCATGCGGGATGACCTGGTGGAGAAGAATGATGTGCCGGCCAATGTGGAGCGTCTCTCCCATCTCATCGACCACCTCAAGGAGCAGGAGAAATCCTACTTACGATTTCTGCAGAAAATGCTGGTTAGTCCATCATTTGTTCATTTGTGACCTTTTTCAGAATTAACTAATTTTTGCTTTTTCCTTGCTTTTTCCTTGCTATACAATTTTAGTGTCAAGTGATCTTTGATGTGTAAAGCCATTTTTCATAGCTAATTCATAGTTGAAATAGAAACATATGCGCTTCTTCCTGGCCTCTTGCCACACACGTATATCTGTAACGGTTGTCTCTTTCCGTGGCCTGAATTACTTGAACAGTCAAGTCATGTTTCTTGTGATGATAAAATTAGGACAGTGTGCTCTGCGCTCTGCTACCTTCCATTGCTGTGAGATTACATTGTTTTACATTGGGTAAATTTTGCTTTGACTGGAGCTTTTCTATGAAATATATCATGGCATTTGCAAGGATCATTATTTTATTTTATGCAGAGTATAAAATTTGCTGCAGAGTTTTTGTTCCCTATATTCTCACATATTTCAGTAGTTCTTACATGCAAGCATACATATGTGTGTGTGTATATGTAGTATACATGCACATATATTGAAAATTAAGGGAGCATGTTGTGTTTTGAATTACTGTCGGCCACATTTAGCAGAGTTGGTTTTTCATTTCACAATCTCTATAGACACGGGAGAATGAGGAGGATGATGTGGGGACCTTGGACTCTGCAGTGGGCTCAGGCTCACTGGCTGAAAGCACTTCTCTGAATATTGAAGTCCATTCTTCAGATGCTTCAAATGCAATGGTGTGTACATTGGTGGGTAATTTGCAAAAAAAAGCCACTTTCTACCCCTGTTAAAGGCCTCTGCTCTGTTAAACATATCCATCATCATTAGTATAATGTATAAAGTTTTCATGTCTATAAATTTAGACGTGAAATATAAATTTAGCACTTTGTTCTCTTATTTCTTTCATCAATATATGCCAGTCTTGTTGCTGTCTCAATACCTGACAAGCCTTTTTTAAATTTTCTGCTGATTTGTCACACAGTACTGTTGCTGCTGTGGTAGATTAAGTGTTTGTTATGGTGTGTGGGTGTGAATTTGTAGGGTGATAGGCCAGAAACGGTGCGAGTTGACCAGAAGGAAGAGCTGGAGAATCTACGTAAGCAACACGAGCTGCTGAAAAAGATGCTGGAGCAGCAAGAGCAGCTTAGGGCCCTGCAGGGCCGACAGGAAGCACTAATGGCCATGCAGGACAGTGCAGAACAGGCAATTGCTGTGATTGAAGACACTGGTGAGATGCACACTAATAAATTTAAAAGGCCCTTTTACTATCCAGGGAGAATCATTAGTTGTTTGTGAGTGATTATCTTTTCCAAAAGAAAAATTAGTACATGTTCCTTTACTTGCTAACTGAGAAACATGAGTTTTAATTAAGTTGAAATCCTTTTTAAGGAATATGTAATTGCAGTAAATGATAACATTATTGAGAAAATATTCATATATCAATATTTTCCATTAATTCATATTAACAATTTCTACCACTTGAATTCTTATTTAATGATTACCATAAAAGTTCCCGGTGTTTAATTCCTCTGACACTTGCTGTTGTTTATGTTAGTTGTAACAGAAACCACAGGCAGTGTTTCAGGCCTGAGCATCACATCAGAACTGAATGATGAGTTGAACGATTTGATCCAACGGTTTCACAACCAGCTACATGACTCTCAGGTACAGGACTGCCTGCAGTTTCTTTTAAAATAATATCAGTATATCATCTAGAAACATTTCCTGCATTGGACTGTTGTCTCACTCGTGTGCTGTGTTTTTTTTATTACTTATTATTAATTAATATTACAGCATTATATATCAAGATATCATTTTAATACTATTTGATAAGAAAGTAATTTGTAATATTGGCATGTCCACACCTTTCATTTGACAAACA
>JAUZTA010000024.1:4768141-4781054 GCA_034780835.1 Ctenochaetus striatus
GCCCAGCAGTTGTATCGTCAGATCAAAGCCATCATAAGAGCAGTTATTCCTTTCCTGAAGGTAGGAAAACCAACACAGGAGGCTGCAGAGTTGATTGTCATTTGCCTTATGCCAGGAGGGAATGTACTGGAATTAGCAAAATATATATCTCACTTACTTGAACTGAACTTGAAAGTTAAAAGGTTCGCTTTTTAATATTTAATTCTTAGAAAAAGTTTTAAGACTGAAGTTTAATGTCAGTGAGAAAAGCTCCACTGTCAATGAGAGAAAAAGGGAGAATGAAATCACTCTGTGATGTTCATGTTTTTTTTAAACAGGAGAACATGGATGAGGTCTGTTCCCTCCAGCTGCTGACATCTGTGCGACGCATGGTTCTTACTCTTACCCAACAGAATGATGAAAGCAAAGAGTTTGTTCGCTTTTTCCACAGACAACTGGGTGGCATATTGCAGGTATGACCAGTGCCAATACAAAAGTCTTCGAGTTAGTTAACACCTAAAGTTTGGGCAGACGAATGGAGACCAGGGTGCCTGACATTTTCCTTTCTTGTCTTGCCTCAGGACTCTCTCAGTAAATATGTGGGCCGCACTCTGAAGGACTGTGGGGAGGACCTTTTGGTGGAAATCTCAGACATCCTTTACAATGAACTCGCCTTTTTTAAGCTCATGCAGGATTTAGACAACAGCAGCAGCAACAGCTTGGGAGCCAAACACAAAAATAAAGATAGGGCAGAGCAACCCAGTAAAGCAAAGCACAGTCTCAAGGTTAGCTGTTTTTTTTTGCTTGTTTGTTTTTTTTTAAATTCCACTTTGAAACTTTAGTAACATAATGAAAATGTATTTGACAGTTTGACTCTTTGTTTTAATTTATTCATTCCTCTGTTTAGGAAAAAACAACAGATGTTGGTGATAAATCAGTTTCTCCAGCCTACACAGATGAGGACAAGGTCAGTCTCTTCAGTACTGATAATGAAATTAATACCACTTAGTACAGCAGTGAGCTCTGTAATAGTAATGTCTCCTTTTTTTTGCATCCAGGACCAAGATGAGGCTGAGCAGATGGCTAATTCCACCCTACAGGATCTTTACCTGCAAACAGAAAGAAAGAACAGCAGGAGCAGTGAAGCTTCAGAGGCCGAAGAGGAAGATGAGGATGAAGGAAACGGGCAAGGAATACCCCTGTCAATTAGTAAGTAAAAAATTGTTAGAGAAGACTCCCCCCCCGCAAAAAAGGCAGCCAAAATCCAGTATAATTTGAGATTTGACTTTTTAAAAATTTGTTTTAACTTTAAATTTTTTTTTACTTTAGTTGAGAAAACACATTCTTACATTTGTTGTGACTAACTCCCAGGCAACTTTTCTTCTCCTGTATTTAAAAAAAAACAACTAAAGACTTTGTTCGTGTAGTGATCCATCACTGCCAGTAAGAAGTTGCCTTCAGTGTTTTTGAAAATGTCAGATGTACTCTGAGGAACTTTCAACTGATTGCAAAACTTAGCCTAGTAATTTTTGTTTATATCTCGCTGTTGGTTTATGTTTTGAAAATTAATGTGTGCCAATTTCTATACACTTAATGTTTTTCATATAGACACATATATACACCCCCTAATAAACTTGTTCTCTTTCTCGTTTGTTGTCTCTCATTCAGGTCTTTCCAAAGCAGAGACTCAGGCCCTGACAAACTATGGCAGTGGAGAGGATGAGAATGAGGAGGAGGAAGTGGAAGAGTTTGAAGCTGGACCTGTTGATGTCCAAACATCCCTGCAGGCCTCTGCCGATGGACAGGTGGAGCAGGAGGTGAGCAGCACATTTAGTCAGAGATAATTTTTCATAAACAACCATAACTTGAATTATTCAACACTTTTTACTTTTGTCTGACCTGTGTCGTTTTTTTTAAAGCTTCAGGGGATCCAGGAGACTAAATCTGAACAGAAAAGTTCAGAGAATGACGATGGTGAGTCCTTGATATTGTCACTGGAACTTCTCTTCAGACTTAGACAAATCATAGTGGCTTTTGTCCAACAAAGGTGTGTTTTTTTTTAAACCCTTGACTAGTCCAGTGTTTGATTGCAATCCTTTTTTTTTTAGAAATCAACAAGTCTGCTGGGACTGTGGATTCTACAGTAGAGGAGCATGTCATGGTGGAGTGCCTGAGTCCTGAAGGGGAGAGTAAAGTTGGGGCAGCTGCAGCTTCAGAAGAAAGCACGGCAGTCTCTCATGAACAGGATGTCCCCAAGGAGTCAGCCTCCACTAGCAGCCCTGACACAGACTCACCTGTCATGATCAATGTAGATGTAAGTTCAAGGCTAAATATGCTTATTTTAATTAAAGACATGCTCAGGATATTTGTATTTACCCAAATAGTTCCAGTAGTTTTCTCTGGAATAAAAACATTATTACTCACCTGGATATGTATCAATTTCTTGATGCTGTTGTGCACTGATTTATCAATATTGTTGATGCAGGAGGTGGGCTCAGGTAACACCAGTCAGAAGTCTGACGAGGAAGACTTTGTGAAGGTGGATGACTTGCCGCTGCAGCTTACAGTCATGTGTGAGGTGTGAAGCAGCTGACATGTTAAAAACTAATTAGATGTTAATATTTGCTACTATCAAGAAAGAAAATCAGTGTGTACAGTCCCTGTAGAAACACCTTTTCCTGATGATCTGCTCTGTGCTCTAACATCAGGAGGAGCTACAGAAAAGAATAGTGGAGGAGCAGCAGAATAACAACCTGTCTGTAGAAATCCTCAATGGGAACACTGAATCATTAACTGGGCTGGTGGGAAATGCACATGCACTGAAGGAACCGGGTGTGGATTCCAGTAAGTATCAGTTTATATTATTGATCTGTCTGTGTGGTTATCAAAAACCATACAAACTGCCATTTCTGTCTGTACTTGAACCAAAAATCCTAACTTATGTGCTTTCTTTTTTCTTTTGCAGATTCTGTTGGTGCCCAGAGTGTGTAAAACGTCTCAATCTACTGTTTTAATTTTTTTTAACACTACGCATACATTCTCAATCGGTTCTGGAAGTGTGATTGTTGATTCTATATCTGCTAGTTTAAAGGAGCAAAATGCTCATAATATTGGTCACAAGTTTAGCTGTTACTCAGACAACACAACAGATAAAACTAAGCATCTGCACATGATCAACACTTAGTTCTATTTTGTTCCTGAATGTTAAATGTGATTTATTGGTAATCTCAGAAGAGGTTTCCTCTATGCTGCTGATTACTGACAGTTAAGCTTCTGTTTAAATCTTTATAGTACTGAAACTCCTCTTCAGACCCGCCTTAGTTAATTTCTTGGTTCTGGGATCAGTTTGACATAAGTTGTGATTTTTTTAAATGTTTTATTTGTCTTGGCCTGGCCTTATTGCTGTATAGCTGATCTTTACTGCACTTGATTCCTAATTATTAAGAGATTACAGTAGGAAGAAAGTTCAGCTGTAGCCTGGCTGATCTAGTTGTTTGTTTCTTCAGCTTAAACACCTTTTTTTTCTTTATTTACAAAGCTCAGACGTAACTTTTATCTCTTGAGACGCATCTTTATATACTGTTTTGTTCTGTTACTCATTAATCCCCATTGATTTTCATGTAATTAAAATGTTGACCACAGTAATAAATTTTAAATAATAAAATGCTGGAACTTTAAAAATGGTTGTGTTGACATTTTGTACATCCTGTAGTTATCTAAGCATGCAGGCCTTGTTATTGCTGTGGTGTTTGCCTTGTTCATGACTAACACTCAATCTGATTGGTCTGTATCATCAAACAAAAGACACTGAAACTATTTGAACATAGCTTTATCGTGTGAGTAATTTTTGCTGTTTTTCTTATCCTGATTAAATTATTTAATAAAAACCTTTGGGTTTTTGACTGTTAGTTAGACACAAAATAAGACCTTAAATTATCTTTTTGTTCTCTGAGAAATTGAGGTGACTATTCCAAGCTGTCTTTTTTTTAAATAAAAGTATTTGTAAATAATTGAGAAAATAAATTCAATTGCTATTAAAAATTATTGTTTTTGTTACAGCTTTAAATTGAAATTAATAAAACATGGCAAAAATAAGCATCTTACATAGTACAAATTACAGAGACACAATTAGGACATTCGATTTAGGAATCCTTTTATTAATCCACTCTAAAAATAAAGGAAGTAGTCGTTATCAGCTATGAGGTACATTTAAAAGTATCAGAGCATGAAGTGAAACTTAACCGTCAACAGTCAGAGTTAGGGTCACAAAAGGACATATTAAACAAAAATACCACAGTGTGGAGGCACAACATGGTGAGTGTGCTGGATCCAAAAAAATTAGACAAATTAAAACAATAATTTACACTAACTGACTTATGCATGAGCATTCATCCACGGGCCCCTAAGCCTGTGATGAACTTGCTACATTTGGACTTATTTTTTAGATGACATTTAATTACAGTGGAAATATCAGAGGCAAAACAAGTTTGAATCAGTGTTGTATTGATGTCCCTTATAACAAAAAAAGAAGGATTTAATATTGTAAAAGCTTTTAGTATTTCTGAAAACAAACATCAACAAGACAAACTTTGGTTCAGGTGATTTGTCACGGTGTAAACGCTTTACCGAACAACCTCAAGTTTTGTTCGAAACATCAGCTGAGCTGTTTACCATCACTGTTTCTCCGCACAGATATGAATTTACAAACTGATCGGGGTTCAGTGGTTGGTCCGTCACCAAGGCATACACGGGTTTGGACAGTCGCGGATGTACGACTCCAGTTTTCCCTCAGACACTTGCATCAGTGCTGTGTATGTAGTCAACTATGAAAGAAGGCAATGAGATAAGGTTATTTATTCTAAAACTTGAATTCACGTATACAAAAGTCATTCAAACACTCACCTTGTTTAGCACAGGTTTGGTTGAGAGCACATCATACATGGTCTTCAGGGAAATGTTCTGAAAAGAAGTGATAGATCAGATTGATAAAACAGAGACGTAATGTGTCAGACCTAAAAATCACATGACTGAGCTACATCTGCAGACATTCACAGAAACAGAAATTTGTCCACTTCTGTACAGGAACCAGGTGTCATCAGCACTCACCTTCTGTGCTGTCTGTTTCATACACTTCATGGCAGGAGTTCTGCGATCATCCAGGAATAAAGGCTCCTTCCAGTGATCGTAGTTTGTCTCCAGGACAAACCACCGGCCCAGCTTCAGGTCAATCCTGAAATACAATAACCGAGTAAAAAACCTCAACATGTGACAGGCAGCTGCACAAAGCAACTGATTTGTCAAACAGAGTGCAAATCATTTGATCTGAAACTGAAGCGGTCATCAGTTCCTCGTTGAGCAAGTGGTGTTCCACAAGAGAAACTGCGTCAATGTGACTTTTGAGCCACTGGCACGAAAGGACAGACATCAATGTTCCACAAAAGAAAGTCACTGTCACGAACACCTTAAAATGAGTCAAATACATTTCATTGTCATTTTGGAGGCTATATGGTTTACAAAATTTAATGTAGTCCAAAAAACAGCCACAGAAATTGGAAAGTACTTACTCCAAGACATCAATACTGAGCAGTCTGGACCTGGTGATGATGCAGCCCTGGCCTGTCTGGTTTCCTCCGAGAATGAAGTAGGCCGGAGCCAGCATCTTGGTCTGAGCCAGACGAGTTTTGGCTTCTTCGTAGCTGGTGAGACAGAGAGACGAGGCTCATTGTTGAGACAGAGACATCGTCACTTGACACAAAGAGGCAGCAGTCAGTTTCCTGAACCAAAAAATCTGGGAAAAAACTGCTTCGACTCTGAGTTTGTTGAAATCTGTCAGTTGCCACTGCCTTTCATTAAATTAAACTTAGGACTACCCTCTTACGTCGTGCAACTCAACATATTTTAGCTTTTATTATCTCCTGAATTTTTTTCATTCAAATTTAGCTTATTTTTATCTTCTGTTTATTCGGCTCTAAAATCCTGTTTGTGTCTGTTTTATATTGCCTGGAGTTTCTTTTATATCTTTTCCTGATACTTTTTTTATGTTAAGTGCTTGAATTGCCTTGTTAAACTGTACTATCCAATTAAACTTGCCTTGAAATTGATTACAGCATTTCATTTACGGCATTTTAAATTTTTTCCGGATGTTAAAGAGCACCCTGTGGTGCTTTCATTATAATAATCTAAATCCTAAAGACCTAACAAATATGCTAACAAATTTTCTACCAAATAAAAACATTTTCAAAGGTTTTTGAAACATGTATCTTGTGCATCCTCTCATGGCATTCCCTTTCTCTTCACTGGTGTGCCACAACATTTTACAATATATCACTGCCAACAGGCAAAGACATGTATCTAATCAACACAATGTCAACGTGTCCCCATACACGGGTAGCATAGAAACATTACTTTGCAGCAGGGATGGTGAGCTTCCAGCCTGAGCAACTAAATGATAAACATAAAAATTCTCTGGAAAGCAACTAATTTTTTTCCCATGTTAGAAGTAAAAAAGATTAAATACCACAAGTAGACTAACAGGCAGTTGTAATTGGTCCCTGAATGCATCACACAGAGCTGTTATCAAACCTAATATCACATGCATCATGATGGATGTCAAGACAAAAAAAACAGATTCAGAGCATTTCCTTTCTAATAGAAATGGACAAATTAATACTTTTTGTTGAAGTAAAGGGAAAGCCAGCGTGTCTACGTTTGTTTGTGGAACATGTTTGCAGTGATGAAAAATACCGATTTCATGCGCCAATGTGGCTAAAACATGTCAAACCCTGGAAGCTGCAAGGTCAAATGTAGTTAGAAAAAGTTCATGTTCTTTTGCAGGCTCTGAGGTGAGTGAGCTAAAAGCCAAGAGACTAAAACCTCAGTCAGAAGGAGAGTTTGGGAAGAAGTGTCTTATCGATGCTGCAGAGCTGCCAGTATTGGAAAAAGTTAAAATTGTTCCAAAGTGTCTGTTTTCACTCAATAAAATTGCGGATGTGAAGGAAAAATTGGTTTGGGAGTTCAGTAAAATCAAATGACTGTTTGATTTGGCCTTCATGATGGATATCACCGAGTAACCCTCACAGCTGAGCCTCAAACTCCGAGGTCTCATTCAAATGTGACATGATTTGAAGCAAATTTAACACTGCACTTTCAAATAGAACCAAATATTAAAATAAAATTAAATTAAATTAAAAAAAGCAAGATGAAAAGCCTGCCATGACATTGGAATATGCTAGCTGATGGAACTAGCTGATGTATATGACAAACTACAACCCACTAACTGACCCAAACCTGAAGAACCAGCTGCAAGCAACATCACCATCATCACTTCCATCTGACATCAGACAGCTTGCCAAGATTAATCAGTGCAATGACATTAGAGGTAATGACGGTGCTATAGAAACTTACATGAAACCTTGATAGGAAAAAAAGGTTTCCCACCCTGCAACATTAGGGGTCAAAAAATCTTTTGTACTTTTCGGACTATAAGCCGCACCTGTATATAAGCCGCACTCGCTAAATTTAACAACTAAAACCACTAAAGCTGTCTTCTTCAGAGTCGGAATTTAACAGCATCAGAATTACAACGTTCTCGTCAATAATTGTTTATATTCGTCTGTAAATTAGCTGCATCATAGTTTAAGTCACAAGGTTCAAAGCGTCAGAAAAAAGTAGCGGCTTATAGTCCGGAAATTACGGTACAATGGACCTTTCAAATATCAAAGAATTATACCTGTTTGCATTTTCCAGGACAGAGCGAGTGAGAAAGCTCATCCACATCCCATCTCTCTGCCCAAAGATCCACTCCATGATTCCTGCATGTCAACAGATTAACACGATATTTAGTCACATGACGGAGACAAGTGAGACTGTGGAACTCATGCTGAGCAAAACAGGAAGTCACTCACCGATGTATCCTCCATCGAGGCTGAAGCGTTCGTTCATAGTCAGAGTGAATAAGTGCTGGGAGAGAAAGGAGAAAGTAGAAACATCAGCTTTAAATAATTAAATAATGTTTTATGTTTTATGCTGATTGAATCTCATGTTTTCATAATAAATGGCTTACAGGCTTGATGCCAGTCAGCATGCCAACATATCCGGCAAAGTTTGTAGACTTGAAGACGGTCTGGTTGTTTCTCTTGAAGTCGAGGTTGACCACCAGAGGCTTCAGCTTCTCAGTAATGGTCCATGACTTGTTTTTCACATCCCAGCTGTGAAGAGGGACAAGCCCGTCTCATGAGATTTTATTTTAGCAGATCAGAGTTAAGACTGTCAAGTTTAAAAACTGTGATTTTTGGTGGTAATTCTTACCCCAGAAATAATCCAAAATCCAGATTCCTACCATGATACAGGTTACCTGTAGAGAGTACAAAGACCAAAGACACTTCAGAGCAGTTCAAGTGTCATTTAAAAGTTAGTCAATCAATCTGATTCTGGACGATGACCCACCCTTATCATCTTCTGCAACAACTGATGTGCAGACAGTGAAGACCTCGTAGAAGATATTGAACAAGACAACTTCACCTAGATTACAAACAAAGACAGAAGTCAATGGAGAATTCTTCACAACTGCTAGTAGATAGAGAGTTTGTAACATTTGTGTTTCTCTACCAAGAGGAAGTCCTGAAGCAGCTGCTATTCCTTTGATTTCTTCACCAAAAGGGTCAGGTAGTGTGTCCACCATCAGAGGCTGCAGAACATAATAAAACAGGCTGAATTTCCTAAAGCACTTCATGACATATAAACACATCTGTTGTTCTGATGAAAGCCGAAAGACAAGAGGATGCTCACCAGCGTTAAGTCGACCAGCTCTATCAGCCTCCCACTGGGCACAAAAGCATTAGCCAAGTCCTTGATTGCCTGAATCATGTTGGCAAGCTTAAAAGAAAGAGATTACGTGTAAAACATAAAGGTGACACATATTTGAGACAATTTAAGTGTATTAAAATTTTCTTACTTCTGTTTTTTTGTCAGTAATCAGAGCTGTCCATCGCTTGCTGGGCGGTAAGTCGAGGTTCACCGTGTACCAGCTGACAGCTCCTCTGAACCTGATTAGGAAGGAAAAGCTGTGAAACTAATGAAGCATTATAATGCAAATGATGATGAAACCTGATTTGCATTATTTTTAAATTTTGTAGATATTTATTACTTCTGTTGAAATGCAGCAACAAATTCTACGATGACCAGTAAGTCCTTGTTCAATCCAATGTAAAAACAAATAACATGCAATCACTCTTTATCTTTGATTTTTGGCTAACTTTCAAACAAAATAAGGTTTCATTTGAAGGTGTTAGCATTAAAGTTTTTACACCATTTATCAACAATATAAGAACTTAGCAACTAAATGATAAACATTAATAATTAAAAAGTTGTTTATCATTTAAAATAAGTGCTGCAGCTCCAGCTTACTGTTGGAAATGACTTTGGCTTCATCAGATGATAGAAATGCAAAAGGAAAAGCTTAACCTTTTATTAGAGAAAAGTAATGTAACCAAGTAATCTTTCAGTGAAATAACAAAGGGCTATAAACCCTTTGCATTGGCTGATGTCCCACTTTATCTTTAAAGTAAATTTCCACAGCTAACCTTAGTGAGTTAAGCAGACATCAAGTATTAGTATAGTATAGCACTGAACTTTCATGTATTCTGGTGACTTGCATGACAAAATTCAGTTAAGATTTAATAAAATCAGAGCTGCAGATGCCAAAACACTCAGGCTTTTGTTCTCGTTCATGAGCTCATGAAAAAAACACAACGTCCTACAGTTCACCAATAACTCAAGAGTACTGATGAATTGAAAAACCAGGTCGGAACAGGGTCTTTCTGTTAAACCCTTACTCAGACTAATTTTTTTTCCATTTCCACTAATCTATCGACTCAATATAGTATGTATGTAATGGGAACAGTAGGAAATGGCTATCTTAAGTTCTTTGTACCCAAGTTAACATCTTAAAATTACTTGGTTTGTAAAAATTTGCAATAAAAACTCAAACATATATAGTTTGTGATCAAGTCAAACAACAAAAAACCTGCATATCTAAACATTGAACAAGCTGGAAACTGTGAATGTTTAATAGTTTTATTTGTTTAGCCACTTAATGTACTAATTAATTACCAACATTTCTGGTGGCTGTGCCAGCACTAAAGCCAAAGCTAAAATGAGAACTAAACTCCTGAGTCACAGGAGACATTATAAAACAGTTTGCAGAGGCTGGGCGGTATTCTTTGTGATGTGTTCACTAATTTTAATATGTCAACCTGCTGCTGTGCCCGATTAATTATTGATAAGTTCATGACTCATGCCTAAATGTACATTTATTTTCTCTTCAAGCTCAGATTTATGACTTTCGATTCCTAGTATAAATACTTGTCGACAAACCAGGAGGAGTTAGCATATCAACAATGACAAATCATTTTTTCTTTCCAAGCATACACAGCATGTATTAATTACAGCTTCTTGGTGAGAATGTTAAGATTTACGAGGAGTAAGTGAATGTAGCAAAGTTCAGTTATGGAGCACAGGCGTTACAAAACACGCCAGTGACTTACTTACATATCTAACTATCTACGCAAAGATTGCTGTCACTGTTCATTTTAACAAAATGGTTTTCTTAAAGACCGATGTTACTTACGTGGGACCGTTTGGGGGATACATATCGGACCGACAGTCTTCTGTATACTGTGAATAAATACATTATTACAATTCAGCATAGTTAGACAACACACTTGGTTTTTGTCAAAATATTCAGTTGAATGATGATTGCAAAGGGCATTTAGCTTACCGGTGGTATAAACTGTGTTGATACGACGGACAATAAAGCCGCTAAAATCAGAAAAACGCAGTGACCCATTTTAGAAAGGTTTTATCGGCACAATTTGTCCTGCGTCGTTTTTTTTAAATGAAGTTTATTACGGAAGCAGCTAGTGTTTTTCTCGTGACAGTTTCCTCATTATTATGCACGAGAGGGGAACCAGGAAGCTTTTAAAAGCACATAATTCGTATTTTATTCAAATAAACGACTAAATGCTTTCAAGACATTGAAATAAACGTAGAGGTTATGGTTATTTAGTTCGTCTTAAAAGCCGGAGCTGGGAGCTGAAGGACAAAATTAACAATGCAGTGCTTCAAAACACCCCCTCAAACGGAGGACCAATGGTTGATACCACACGGAAGTAACGAAAAATAAAATGACTAACGAGTCACATGGTCGAGTGCACTCATTTTCCCATTTGTCAACTGCTGCATGTTTGTAAACACATATATTTCAGTGGAACAATGCGGAGTTAACTTTTACATATATATAAATTTGCCTCTTCATTTTTCATATCCCCTGAAGCATTACACAAACCCCTCACATTTTATCCTAATACTGTTTGGAGTCACATAATTGAACGTCTGGACTAAACCATTGATCTGTAAATACAGCACAGAGTATAAACAATGTGATGTATATAAGGTCACTCACTGAGGGCCTTTTTTATGCAGACGAGTGCCTGCTTTAATCCTTGTTAGTTGTTTTGCTGATAGGCCTTCTGTCTTCTTAAGACTTTAGTATTTTCATTTTACATTGTTGTACTGTTGCTTCTTTCCTGTGTAAATGATTTGAGTACCTCTCTCAAAACTGATAAAAGCTTATATATATATGCTAATTTAAATGTGCATTAGACCAGCATGTTAATATCATTTCCATTATCACTCAGCTGATTGTTTAACACAATAAAATATTTCAGTCATGCACATGAAAAATAGGAAAGCAGCAAAAATGAGAATGCAAAATCTCAAACTGTTTGTCTTGTCCATCAACAGCTCAAAATACAAAGATATTTAGTTTACCATTAGACAAAAAGAAGCAGCAAACCTCACAGCATGTCACAAAATATATAAGTATGGAGTATTAGAGAGTTAATTTTTGCAGGTAACATTTATCTTCATTACATAAATTATGGCAAACATCACAAAAAATACTCTCAAATGATTAGAGTCACAGTCAGTTAGTAAGTAAGTCAGTCAGTCAGTGTAAACAATACATTGACCCCCTTTTAAAGAGGTTAAAGGTTACTTTTAGCAGCTGTTTGCATAAGCAATACCAACCTACATATAGTTTATATAGCATTTTCCTCACCAATCCATTACCGTATACCACTGTGAAACTATGGTACTACAACTATGGTTCAGTGATCCTGATAACATAGAACATCCTGTAATGCAAAGGTTACAAGAAAAAGCTGCTATACAACATATTGAAGGGATAGTTAATTATTGAAAGAAATGAGTCACCTTATATATGATAGTCACAATTAACAATCAAGATGAATGCAAAAAATACACAAAGACCAACAAATCTGACTTGGCCATCTCATTTTATTCAAAATATAAAACAACAACAAAGAAAAGTACATCAAATGTCAGATCAAAAGGCCATATCTATAAAATCAAGACATTTACAAAGAAATGGCAGAAATATTTAAAGTTGAGTCTTCACTTGCAGTATCTGTCTGCTTTCATTTTGCTTCTCCTGCAATAAAAAAAAAAAATTATATTACATTCAGTGTTACAGTATGTCTGTGTGATCAATTTAGTGATTAATTAAACTATTATATGATAATATTACTCTAAATAAGTGACTTTATTTGATGTTTTTGTCTGGACCCATAAAACTCTACTACAGTAGTATGTATATCTGCAGATGTTTTTTTTTTATTCAACAATATAGTAATAGTTCAATTTTACTCAACAGCCCAAAAAGCTAATATATAAAAATATTTAAAGGTATAATGATCGACCCCCTTTAACCTTTTTATGAGTTTACAGTCGGTGAAAACAGTCCTACATGCAACTCCATGATTCACTCATTGTAGAATGGGGTTTGCGGTTTGTTTGAATCCAATACTTAAAAAATTCAACTCAATTACTAGCCTCTCATTTGCCCTTTTATTTC
>JAUZTA010000024.1:4832746-4845663 GCA_034780835.1 Ctenochaetus striatus
CTGAGCAGGTTTGAAACAGCAGCATAAATGAAAACACCTGAAAGAGTCTGATGGCTTTTATCTACAGTGCAACATATTTAATACCATGAACACGTGTTTTTTATGTATAAAGAAGGCTATTAAAGTAGGGAAATAAATAAAGTAAAGGATAACATTTTCATCTGTAATGTGGTGGAGCAGAAATATAAATCAGCATAGACTGGATGTAAAAATTCAGGGTATTTGTACTTTACTTACGGCACCAAGTTTATGTATTTAGTCACTTTCGACTGCTGGCTCTCAGTTGCTTTTTTTGTTATATTGGTTAAAATTCTGTTGTAACTCTGCAATCACAAGTCAAAACATTACACCACCACTTTTTTTTTTTTGGTCTCATTGTTTTTCTATTTTTTACAGTCAACTTAAAAACACCCTTATGTTAAAACTCCCACAGGGACTTTACTTGAGAATAACGCAGTGTAATGATGACTGTAAGTTAACTGGGGTTTTCTTCTCTAAACACTGCTGGTCTTAACCCGCAGATGACCTTCCAAAGTACAAAGTCAGTCAGAAACACGGATCCATATTGAAGTTTTCACAAGAAAGCCAGCCAGCGATAGATCCGCGCTGCTCAGAATGTGAATGAAGGCGCTGCGGAGAAACGAGCAGAAAACACAGCATAGATTAAGTGGAGATTCTTCTGAGATGAAACGTGGGATTGTGCTTCCGCTAATTGTCTCCCTCAGGGAAACACTCAGCTTTTTTTTTTCCTCTTGTTTTAAATTGTAGAAATCGAGTGACTTTCTCAGAGTGTTTATATTTTGAGTGATTTCCTGATGATGTCCGTCTAAATAACAATTATCTAGATGAGTTTTAGTGACCTGCAGGGGTCACTCCCTCCTCTTACAATAGGTCTAAGTAAATTACATGAGGTGGGTGCCCTCGTTTCAAATGCACTTCACTAATGCATCCATATTGGTATTATCATACCGATGTAAATATTTGCAAACATCTCCTTTAAGCCACGACCCCCTTTTCCATAATGCCCAGTCCTCTGCCATCTGGTGACCCCGGGCTGTAATCTTCATTGCGTGACACAGTAGCTGGTGTAAATGTTTGAAAATGAGCGGTAGGAGACGATATAACACTACAGTTTTTGTGATTTCACAGAGAAGTGTGTTTAAACTGACAACAAATCCTCCTCTTAAATAATCCATGTTTAGATCAAAGGAAGAAATGGCGGCCATGTTTTATAAAGACGTTTGTCTCACTGTAAAAAACTGCTGCTCCTTTTTTTTTTCTCTTGGTGATGTTCCTCACGCTGTGTCTAAAACTCTCCGAGGGCTGTTAGGTCTTACATTACCCAAAAATAACAGCCAGCGCACAACTGACAGAGGAAGATTTTTGACCTCAACAGAAATCACTGCCAAACCCCACGATGTGGAAGACTAGTGTGGATAATAAATGCCTGCAGCTAAAGGAGGAAGCCTCGAGATCATCGACAAGCTGTCACCAAAACACAATGGAACAAGAAGGATTTTACACCAATTACTTAGAGTACCTGCTATAACGGGACGGATGGTGCAGGATCTCTGGGAATCAGTATCAAAATCCACAGACGATTTAAAGACAAAAAAAAAGACAGGACAGTATTCTGGTGAAGCAGAAGTGTCTTTATTCTAAATGCAATAACAGTGCCGTGGTATTTCATGTCAGGCACTAGTTTGACTCTCTTTATTAAAACCTAAAAGTCGCGATCCATCTTCTTTCACTTCATTAATTGGTTCCTAGTAATGGCAGCAGGAGTGGCAACTACAATAAACAGGGCGATGACGATTTATCTCACACTGCATATTTTCTTTGGTCAATATTTGTTTTTTGTGCCTCAACAAGATGATGATTAGAGGAAGGCTGTGGACCGAAGTGGCGGAGCTCTCATAGGATTGCCAATTTAGAGCAACTGCTACTGACCACACACACACACACGCATACACACACCATACAAAACCATCTGAGAGAAATAAGAAGGGGGGAATGTGTGTGTGTACGTGTGTGTGTGAGGGAGAAATAAAGCAAGAGAACATCAATCTTGCCCAACATGATTTGCTGACTGGATGAAAGTGCTCCATCTGTCTTATGCTGTTTATTGAGGGAAAATTGGTTGAATTTAGCGCCGTTGTTCCACAAACAGAGAGAAAAAAATGATTAGGAGATGTCCTTGTCCACACCTGTGGTAGGGTGAGGTGTTACGGCAATTTCAGGAAATCGAGAAAAAAAAAACCCTAAAATATTACACTTCATACATTATTATCACCCTCAGTGCAGTCTGGGAGTGTCTGGACAGAGGTGCATTTTTTTGTTGAATTGGTTCTTCTGCTACAGTGAATTGAGTTTATAAGAAAAACAAAGAGGTGCAAAGTGCTGACTCTCAGCTTAAAGGGTGTTTTGGGGTTTTTCGCGAAGCGGTTGTTTACACAGTTTTCAGTTTTTTAATGGCTGGATGACAAGACAAGGTTTCCACCTCTGCAACCGACGAGAGGACGATTTGTCTCAAATTAACCCTGCAAATGTCTGCACTTTCAACCCTCACAGCTCTGTATTTATTTCCTCCCTTCTTGTGGAGGTGAATTCACCCAGTTCCTCCTTTTTATGGAGCTATCACCATAAAAAAATGAGTCAAAATACTTGCAGATTAAGCTGCATAATACTGACAGACAATAAGCAATTATGGCAGCCTTAAATAAGTCTCTTATGGACGGGGAGAAGAGCAATATTTTAGCCATCTGTGCATGAGAGTTGATAAGTCAGTGTTTATGTAAGGTCACAGTGTCCGAATGAGCCTCACTGAACTTATTGGGGTTTGCTGCGTCAGCGCTCTTAGACGAATTAACAAGACAAAGGTTGTGCCCTGCCGAGGCCTTAATCTGTGCCCACTCCTCGCCCTGAGCTCTGTGCGCCAGTCCGTGACTGCTAAACGGCTTGCTCACAAATATTTTTTTTGTCCTTGGAGCATTAAGGGAGCTTTTCTCGGTTTTTCTCTCCTCTTACAGCGAAAAACAGTCCACATTAAGATGTTCAAGCTGGACACATCTGTTGTTTTGAGCTGCAGGACATTTTCTGTGCACAGATTGCAAATGTGTTGTTTTTTGCAGGAGCACAACTTTTTTTTTATTGGTAATTAATCAGTCAATTATCTCTTTTTTAATGGTTAGTCAATGAAATGTCAGAAAAATGTAGAAAATGTCATTTCGAACTCCCAGAGCTGAATATCATCTTCAGATCACTTGTTTGTTTTAACTTCAAGTCAAAAATCAAACCATATTTTTACGACAAGTCTGAGCCGCTTGACGACACCTTTGGGTGCTGTGCATCTACATAACAACTTTGAAAAATCAAAATTATATAATATTATCTATATAAAACTTTTTTAGTCATTAATTTTTCTTATTGATGCCATGCCAGATTATCTCAGTGCTTATTTTCATCTTGACTCCTGGCCTGAAAAAGGAAGAAGTCTCTTTGGTCGCTGCTGCTGCTGCTGCTGCTGATGATGATGATGGACAAGGATGATGGTGGTTGCAGTAATAATGTATTCTGATCAAGTTTGAAAATGCTGAAAAGCCTCCAACACATCTGCTGTCTGTCTCTAAACCTGTGAACTGCTTGGTGAACCCAGCCTGCTCAAGACAAACCAAACAGTTACAGGTTAAACTGAAGTTGTGAAGTTTGAAATTTTGAGCCTTCATCTGTTACCAAAGGATGGGAGAACTTTGAGAGCCTGCAGCAGCAGTCAGCCTTTTTTCCAGAACACTGTTTGGCCACAAAACTAAACTATTTCAAGCCTGAAGCTGAAATGAAGATTCATGAAGATTCCTATCAAATGCACATGCATACATGGCATTTTAAAAGGGGCCTGTTGATGGAGGAAGTCAACCTGCAACAATCTGTAAGATAGCAAAGCTGCTGATGAGGTTTGTGTGTTTGACAAGTAGAGAAACGGATGGAGATAGAGGTGGAGATGACAAAGATCTGCAAGCACAGGTACACTGGAGCCAGTGTAAGGAAAATATAAATAAACCAAATAAAAAAAATGAATTTTGATAAACAGAGATGACTTTTTCACGAGTTTAATCAGTGCCTAGAGAGGAGCTTTAAAACTTCTGCATTTGCATTGCAGCAGCTGCTTTGAAAGAAACGAGGACAGCACTCTGCGAGGAGTTAGTTCGAGTGATCACAGACATAACAAATGTTTGGCAGGAGGATTTCTCTTTTCTGCTGCACTCTGTCGGGATTTCGCCCTGGCAAAGTTTCTCTGTTCGGTTTCTTAGTGTAGTTTCTGCTGCTTAAGCATGTTTACACAGCAGCAGACAAGGCGATGAACGCTTGTGTTCACAGGGAAAACAGACTTGGCTTTTAATTCCTCCTGGCATTAACGCACGGCTTCAGACGACAGGACCAGAACGACCAGCCGCACTGTCAGTCACACTGACGAGGAACTTGTGTGTGTGTGTGTGTTTTTTTTAAACTTTGCTTCATTGTTTTGCAGAATACAGTTTGTGACAGCAGTCATCTTTGGTTGTTAGTTGAAATTAGGAAGGGATGTTGTGAAGCTCACAGTGGATGGAAGCCAGCCAGAGTCTCAGCAGAGTGAAATGTAGAGGTGTGACACTGCTTTAAGCTTCTCTTGGAGGGAAAAAAGCTTGTAAGTTTACAATGAAATTAAACAGCTTCATAATCGTCCCCTCTCTCACAGTTAAGTAAGTGAAATAAACCTGATTAAACTCAATAACTAAATTCAATTCCTGTCTGGATTTTAAATTAAATTTTGTGCATACTAGAATTCTTAAACTAAGCACCAGTTTTAAGCTGCTTTTCTGACACAATTAAGCATCTCAACACTTCAGGTACCAGTGTATATATATATTTTTTTACCTTTACCTTTGGTGCTGAAGACTGGTTTGATGTGTGGGCCTTGTAATGTTTGCATGTGTGTGCAGATGATGTGAGACAGATTTCTGCAGACCACTTTATGCAAATGTATAGATGTTAATGTCTGGCTGCAGAATGATTTAAGACCACATTTACAGAAATATGAATCTGCATTAAGCTTTGAGGAATTGACCGGTGAATATACTGCATAATGGCTCTTCTCTATTCTTCCTTTCCTACATATCATCTCAATTCTCAGTCTTTATCTTCATATAAGACTAACGCAGGCCATACAGTGAACAATAAAGGAGCGTATCTCATATATATTTGACCTTTTGTCAGCAGTGAACAAACATAATACCTAAAAAATCACTGAAGCATTATCAGCTTCAAGGTTTGAACATTCACTGTGGGCTAATAATAAACAATGTTTATGAGATCAATTCGCTAATCTTGTTATTCATCTTGCTTTTTGGAGATTTCGGTCATAAAGGTTGTTGCTAGGATCACAGCGCATGGCCGGCAGCCACGGCAACAGAGATGTGCCCTGCTGCTCTCCATTTAAAACACAGAGCACCAACACCAAGTGCACCTCGAGGCTAACGCTGCCTGCACTCTCCAACATGGCACCATGCATGTTTGCAGCCACCAATCCCCGCTATCAGTGGTCGAAATTTTAATGTGCTACATCCATTTACCTTCCAGGCAAGAATGAAGATATTAGCACACTCAGGTGTCCTCTGATCTCTTTCCCGTAATGTCCTCAACTGAACAGCAACCCTCCTCCAGTGGCCCCCAAACCCCCAAGATGCCGCACCTTGGGGTCAAAAATTAAGTAGACATCAGAGGAGGAGCTGCTCAGGACTAACATGGCTACATCTGTGCCTCTCTGCCTGCAGGGAGAACACTCAGTCCACTAACATCAGTCTTTACTGGACACATCGGAGCACAAAGCAGCTGGAGGCACCGAGAAGGAGCAGAGGCCGGAGCAAAGCCAAACCGACTTCAGGATAAACACATTATTCTCTGTCTTATTTTTCGCAAACGCTTTCATTTACTCCTTCAGTTATTTTTTTTTCATCTCTCCCGACTTGTATTAATTTTTTTTTGCTGGTATTATTTTATATGCCTACATATTTTGGGATGTTATTGTAGGAGAAATCTCATCCTCAGGCATGACTGACGGTCAAATTGTGGGGGTCTTTTCTTCCCCACAAGCTCCACACATGCTGAAAAAACATCAGCTCTAGTGAAACCTAATCTTCCGTACACAAACATAAATATATGAGCTCCATAACTACTCAGTGTCATCGCTTTAGCTAACGTTTCTGCTGAAGATGTGGCTATCTGCTAGCTTCAGATCATTTTTAAGGCTTCTGGAAACAGCAAATTGCAGGTTAGTTTGAAAATATACGGTTGAGATTCTGACAGATAAGCAACTCAAACACTCTCAAAGTTTCCATAATTCCTACTGGGGAAGTACCTGCTGCCACGGATTTAATTGTTGCAGCCGTTTTTTTTCTGCTGGATTTTAAAACGAAACTTGAAGGAGTTGTCAGATGTGACAGGAAGAAACAGTTTTACAGTGTCTCTGATCTCGGAGGAGGTGAAGTGGGATGCACCTAAATCACGTCCCCGCGTTTGTGTGCAACCGTATGATTGCATTTGTTGCTGAGATTTCAGTTATATGATTAGTTCAGCATGTAGACCCATTTCTGCATCATTGCGTCTGTGTGCGTCCCTGTGCAGTAAATGGCTGTTTCGTTATGGTCCCAGCAGCAGCAGCCAAGGGACCCCAGGCAGAGGCTGGTGCACACTGGGGAGAAGTCATGTGATGGATTCCCAGCCTTCCTTGGAATAAAAAAGCCTTTTTCTCTTCTCATTATCGAGGCTATTTTCTTTTTTTATTATTATGAGATGAAAATAAAGACATGTAGTAGATTTATTTACTCGGTATTTATCTTTAATAACCCATCTTTTTCCTTCTTTCATGCTGAAAATAAATCGATGGTTTGACCCGTGGTTTTGCAATTTTGTGCTACGCTGGCAGGAACGTGAATAAACAAAATGAGTTTTTATTTCAGCTGTATTAGCCACTTATCTGTACAACAAAGATAACACCAAGTGTGTCAATACGCGCGATGATTCCTCTGTCTTAATTACAGAGCTCCATTAGGAGCCAGAATGATTCCCAACAAAAGTCTTCAAAGAGAAGAATGCAAATTAATGCAGAGACTATGGAGAGGAAATGGTGTTATTACAATGGAGGGGAATGGATGCTGAGATTATTAGAGCTTTACTGGTGCAGACCTCAAACTGTGTTTGTGAGAAAGGCTTCTCTGATGACCACGCTCGCAGTGGAGCTCCATGTCCTTGCATTCATTTTCATAGCTATCTGCAGTACTTCACAGAGAGGGGGTTGAGCTCTCCTCTTAGCCAAACACAGGAGCTTTATGCTCCTGCATAATTCACTGTGGTGTGCAATAATCCACAGAGAAGCTGGAGTGAAACCGCAGAGCTTTTAATGGTTAGAGGGGCTGCTAGCTGAAGGGTCATTGTGTCACTAATGACTGAGAGGCGGAGAGAACGGACAGAAACCAGAGTTTCTCCTCCTGGTTAAAACCATCTCTATAATTTACAGTTCAAATACCATCAATTCATAACACGAATAGATGAAATCCAACTGTCAGAAAGGAAAGTGTACAGTCCAATACATCCACAATGTAACATAAATGGATGGTACTTTTTTCACCTAGCTTAAATCACATGATATTTGAGCTGCTTTTCCCACCAAACACTTTTTCAGTGCCGTTCCTACATTTACCTAAACTCTTCATCTTTCCACCACAGACAGTGCTCCTTAATGCAGTCCGGGTTGTTTCTGGGGGCTTCGGATCTGACCCCTTTCACTTTTTTAGCAGTTGGGTTAAGCTTACACTGAACTGCAACTAGTCTGTAAGAGGAAATTTCAAATCCAACAAAACTCTCATCTTATGAAGTGTCTGTTTTTTCCACCTTCAAACAACCTCAAAAGCACAGACAGCTGTGAGAACATGTGATATTACAAACCGGGAAAGTGTAAAATGTAACACATAATCCCCTTGTTTATATATTTGTACTATCTTGAAAAACAGAGAGAGCTGCAGCCTCACCAGCTGTCTGGCAGCTGACATGTAAATGTTGCCTTATTTCTCAGAATAAAATTGAAAGAATTTATCTCAAATTCCAGTTGAAGGAGGCAATAAATCACAATGCAGGTCTTTCTTTAACAAGCCATTTGCAGCCTTTTAGCCTTCACAAACTGTGTCCTTTTGAAAATTTGGTAGAGCACAGGTCATCAATCCACAGGGACAAAACAAAAGCCAACAGTGTTATAACAGTTTGCTAACTGGGTGTGCAATGTGGTGATTATGTGACTGAATATATAAAAGACTCATATGTGAGGCTTGCAAATTTGTTAAATATTTTTAATAAAAGGCAGTATATTTTTGAGCTTTTTTCCAATGGCAGCTTTTAAACTGTAATCTATTTAATGTAGGAAACACATTTTACCTTAGCAGTGCATTTGCACATAAATGAAAACACGCATGTTTCTACTTCTGTGCTTACGAGACCCCAACTCATGGATCAATAGAGGTAGAGGTTCTTTTATGTGTTCGAGAGGTGTAAATAAAAACTGAGAAGTGCAAAGAAAACAAAGAAAGATTAATCAGTGGAAGGAAAAGCTGTAATGACAAACAAAATAAGCAAAAAACAGAAATGCAAACTGAAGGAGAGGAATTACAGCCATGATGAAGCTGTGATGTTTTTTGCATTTCACATATTTCGGGTTTCACATTTTTGTTGGATGGTTTGCAGTCCCATATTTCATTTCACTTTCATTTAAAAAAAGTGATTAAATAGAGAATAATTTTCTCACTCTGCTGTTCTCCTGCATTTTAATCCTCGGGGGATGAAAACTGGAGCCTCTGCTGAAGGTCCAAACATACATTCCCTCAAATGGTCACTTTCAGTGGGCTCCAAAAGTAAGTCTAACAACGCAAACCCTCTTATTAAAATGCCCAACTTTACCGCAGAAATAAACATGTTTACAGTTTGGCAAAAAAATAAATAAATTGAAAAAAAACATAAAACAACTTTTTTGTTTCTGTAGCTAGTCCCCCTGCTCATGATAAATATACAGGGTCAAATATTTAAAAAGCTCTTGATCAAAGTAAACTAAGGCTTAGAGCCACACAGAATCAAGGCCATGGTCACTCTGTTTGACAGCATCCTCTAGCTTTCTGCTTGTTGTCATTGAGAGCAAAGCTTATCCTTTACAACTTCACCCTCTTCTGCAAATGTGATCACTTCTGTCTCCAAAAAAAACTAAGATGATGACAGCCATCAAGACTTTAAACAGTTTTACAGATATTTCCCTCAGGAGTTGGAGGAAAAACAAAAGCAGAGCTAAATTGGAGGGAAAATTGTACTTTCATCTACCAGATGGCTGAAAACACAATTTAAAGGTGTGATTGTTGCTCCATAACTATAGCTGAACTGATAAGTTCATGAAAGTTAAGCGTTGTGTTTAAAGTTTGCTTCTTGACGTCCCAAGTGGCAAAAAAATCTGTTATTTGAGGTTAAATGTGACTGCTGCACTTGTCAACCAGCTGTCAGTTTGGTCTTGGTGCCAAATATATACTTCAGTTACTCAGCGTATCTTTCTAAAGCGAACATTAGCCACTAAACGGCCCTACAAGAAGAAAACAGTGAGTGCTGCATTTGATAAAGTACGACTTTTATTGTTTGTTTTTGTTTGTAGGACACTCGTGCCTCAATGCATGAATGAACAAAATAAACTCTTGCTCTTAATCCCCTAAAGACGATAGGACCAGTCAAAATATGCCAACCTTTCTAATGTGACTTTCTCAAGGTCTAACGCTTATCCTAACAAAGATATGACTACAAGGGCGCACACACTCACACACCCACTCATACCAAAACACACAGATAAAGAAAGTAAAAAATCAGGACTCCGCTGTCTGAGAGGGGATCATTACTTTCCTTTGGTTTGAACTCTGTGTAGACTTTGTGACTCACACTCCCTCTCCTTAACTCCAATTTTTCCACTCTCTGTCTCTCTCTCTCTTACACACACACACACACAGAAACACACACTCGCTCTCCCCCAACACATGCATGCTCAGCACATCTGTACTCATGTCCACAGTGTGTGCACAAAGACGAGCGCAGACACCAGTGTCCGCAGAACAATGCAAATATTTGCCTGTGTCTGGTTTGTCTTTCCGTTCGCCTCTTTTTCTTCTTTCAGCGTGTGTCCTTCTCTCTTCTTCTATGTGTTAGTCTGTTATTTCCTCTGCCTGGTCCCTGCAGGAGTCAGGCTGTCTGCTCCTTAAATAGGCCTGACCTCAGTACAGACTCTGAGGCTGCTTCAGTCTTTAACGCTACACATGCTTCTCGGTTTACATTAGTGTGTGGTTTTGTGGGGGTGGGTGATTTTCAAACAGGCACTCTGCCTGTAGCCACATGAACTGTAGCCACGGGTTGTGCAGATTTTCATGCCCCCTGAATGTTAAATTTTTAATTTCAAATCATTTCTTCTCTTATACGCTGTCAGCCACTTGCTCTAAATGCTCATGGTGTATTCAATCATGGGTTCAGAGACAATAGAGGTTCACGCTCAGCAACAAATCCACTTCATAACATGGCTCTCATACACCAGGGAAAATTAAATAATGCATAATGGATACAGAAGAATAACAGAAACACATAAATAATAATAAAAATGCTAATAGTGTGAAAACAAACCCAACCTGTGTCAGGGACTAGTCCTTCACTGGAAATGCTGATCCTTTATTACAACCAGTAATTCCCCAAGGTGTGCTGCACAGGGTGAGATCAGTATGTAAAGACATACATATCAGCACATCTATTGGAAATGTAATGGCATCAGTTTTAACAACCAGTGCCTTTTTTGAACTATAGTTCCACTGTGCAGTGCAAAATTGATCCATGATACTGTTAATGTAAATCTACTTCTTTTGCAAGGAACACATGTGTTCTGTTTAAACTTCATCATATAACAAGACTAAAGGCCCTCAGCTTCACCCACTGCAAAGCAGCATGCAGTGCAAGGATCATCGCTAGTTTGTGACTAATGCAGTTGTAATTTTCATGATCAGTGCCCAACTTTGTGTAAGTAGCAAATGTATTTTAACCTTTCTGACTCACCTTTGGTCTTTAAATGGGGTTTGGTCACACAAATTGTTGGTACATTGCTGTTTTGAGGCAACAGGAGGCAACCCGGCCAACGACAAACAAAAATCTTTTAATTTTGCATCTATTTGGACATATACCGACATAAAGTTGTACCAGTGGTCACAAAAACACGTGCAACTCAGGTTCTGATGATGATCAAGCAATGTTATGCGGAAAACCTACTCATGAAAGTTATCTCTCGCACCTTCCTCACGCACGTAGCTGTGCAGCGCTCCTGACAGACTCACAAGTTTTTGATCCCACCTCATACTTTAACATATAGACCTGTGTCGCAGTAAGGCTGCCTTTTGAAACTGATAATTCTCTGTGCACTGCTGCTCCTTTCGCTTAATGTCAAAGCTTTCAACCAGTTATCCTGCCTGTCAAAAAGTCAACTCGTGAGCTTTGCAGTGACCTTGAGAATAATAATATTCAGCTTATGTCCTGTTTCTGTTGCTAGAAATCTGCAGTGTTGATCACACCTTTATTTTGTGAACATTTTTCTAAATCTTGTTAAAAACGAGAATGTATTAATAGTCAAAATAAGCCAATCTGCAGGCAAAGTATCAGATTCTTATTGGTGTTATTTATCTGAAAGATAAAACTCCATGTCAGGAATATTCATGAGCTCTGCCAAGTCCTGCGTCACACTGGATCATACTTTAGGCTATTTTTTATTGTCAGTTAAATTGCTGCAGTGTGTCTTAACATTGTTACATGAGACTGCAGAGAAAATTGACACCAAATGGTCTTGTCTTGGAGTAATGAATTAAAAAAAAATGCATAAGCTGAATAAACCAAAATAAATTACCTTCTAATGTCCAATTCAATGTATCAGTGTGACACAAATGCTCCCAGAATAGCATTACGGTCTTGTCCCTGATGTGAGTGCTTTCTAACCGCATGTTCTCTCGAGCGTGCATGGAGGCAAAACATGGCCACACTGATAGTTTTGTTCTTTTGGTTTCATATATCACTTTAACTCAAACAAACTCAGGGAAAAAAAGCCTCTAAACGTCTCATCGTCTCTTCGCACCTGCGGTATTAGCAAAATGGAGCCATTAAATCAGAATGAAAATCTCGTGTTTAGGTTTACTCTCAGCCTGCTGTAGATTTCACAGCACATTAGAGTTAAACTGTGGAAAGCAGCAACATGGAGCTCTTTAGGTTCCACCTGTTCAAAAATGTGTCAGCGCTACAGTTTAACAGGGATTATTTGAAATGCAAACTGGGGAGCTCGGCTTTAGCTCATACACATGTGATGGAGCGTAAGTAGGAGCCAAAAAAAAAAAAAAAAAAAGTGTTTACTTCATGAATTATAAATGCTGTTGAAAATGACTGGACATAAGCTTTACTAAGACAGATCCTGTTAGACATCCTCCAGTGAGGTGAATCAAAAAGTTAGCTCATGAGTTACATCTGCTCCATAAGCTTATCCCTGCTGGTGGGGATTGCCATAGAATTATATGCAAGACACAATGTTTACTTCAGCTGTGTCCCATTGATAAGGCAGAGGGTGGGAGCAGTGGAGAGAAAACTGAAAGCTCAGGAGAGAGCAATAGTTTGTGGAGTGGCACAAAAAAACGGACTGCAGTCCAGGACCACCATTACAAATGACATAGAGCAAAGCTTTGGACCTGAAACCAGAGGCCAAGAGGAGCTGAATGACCACAAGGTTTGATAATGAGTCATAGTTGAACATGTGTGTCAAATCCAGTGGCATTTCTGTAAAGCTAATCATATTTCTG
>JAUZTA010000024.1:4875452-4885961 GCA_034780835.1 Ctenochaetus striatus
CAAATATAACCATGTGTAGGTCTTTTTTTTGTAAGTAGACATTATGGTTGATTGTGGGTAGGTGTTTCAGAATCCAAGACACATTCCTATGTTCGCACAATAACACTACTGATGTATTAAAGTTAACAAACACTTATCTGTCTGCTTTTTTTTTTAAACAAAACTTGTTTTGTGAATAAATGAAAAAAACATACTAAACTGTAAGAGCTACTGCTGAACAAGTGATTCGGAAGTCAGCCAAAGAGAAGAAAATTTCCTTTTCTTTTCTTATTTGAAGAGATTCAACATCTTGAAAAGCAAAGTAAAAGGTAGCAATTATTCGCATGAAAAGGATGGATGAAATTGTTGCAATACGCTTGATCAATCTTCTTCATTCCTTAAGGTCCTCGCTAATCTTTTCTATCTTTCAATTTTTTCTTTTTATTATAAGATCAACACATTGGTTTTAGGGCTGATAACTGAAACATTAATTTAATTATCAGCTCATAGAGGTGTGTAGTAATTAACAATTGGACCAGCCTGCACCAAGTGCTTTTTTTTATTCCATACCCCAAGATATAAATAATACTAATAAAGCATATATAAGGAAAAAAAATATGTAAATATTACCGTTTGATGATTTCATGCATCTGTGGGAAGCTCTGCAAAAGTAAATGTTGAGTAACACTTTTGTAAAAAAAAGCTCTCAGACTTAGGAAATTCTTAAAAGACATAGTAATTTTGGAAAAGATAATGTGAGTTCAGTAAAAGCATAGTGAAAATTCAAGAGTTTCTTCAATTTACCCTAAAAACTTCGCACGGCACACCATTCACTTAAAATTCCTCTCAGAGGAACAAGAGAAGTACAGGAACATTAGTCTGATGCCTCTGCAACCTGGAGGCAGTGAAGAAACTGACATTTTAATGATAAAAGGTGGATTTATAAAACACCTTCTTCTCCCTTAAAACATGCATTTCGTCATTAAGAATCACCAGCTGCACTTTTTCTTACTGTCCAATTTATTTTTTAATTCCACACTCCTCCTGCCATTTTCCATCAAAAGCATATGTACTGCCTTTTTCTCTCTCCATTCGTAGAGATTGTGCAAAAAGTCAATCATCATATTACAAAATGCCTGGAGGCTGCACATTTACCCAGGGCACTCCTTATTGCCTCTTTTAGGGAAAATATACGCAGCTTTCTCAGAGACAAAAAAAAAGATTCACTGCCATCCACAGCTCAGTCATTGAAAGGACATTAGGGCCTTTCAACAGAGCAGAAAAATAAAAGGACCACTACCTTCCAATAGCAGACCCAAAGTAATTCCCTGTAGTCACTACAGCACACTACATTTATCATGTTGCAGAAAGAAAGGGCAAGATGAAAAGGAAAACTCAGAGAAAGAGATGTCGTGGTGAGCAATAAAAATTCAAACAACAGACCCTAAAAAAATCACTCTTCTGGAATAAAATAAAGGAAAAAGTGTGAGTCAAACATTACATATTTTAAAGTTTTTTACAGGCAGTTTTCTTTTAATAATGCTGATTTATCACCTCATTCGGAGGACTATCAGTTTGTGTTTCATATTTAACAAAGAATGAGAGCTGGACAGAATAATGACACATACACTTCATTCATATGTCATGTAAGATACTCTGAATAATCCTGTGTGAGGTGAAATCAGCATTTAAAATGATAAAATGTATTCATCTGGTGGAATTGCGGCAATAAGTGAATTTAACCACTGGTGGAAAATTAATTAATGTAAACTTTACTCTTTTTACATCAACAATAGCAAGCCAGACTTCATCGCACCTTCTACTTTTATCATCTCAGTTGGAGAAAAGGCTGCTCAACAAAAGAGAATAGATTTGCAGTTATAAGACAGGAGTTGATTGTATTTAACCCCACTGCCCTTTAAAACTCACAGCTCGCCTACTAGAACTTTTTGTTTTTTCTGCTCACTGAGGTCCAGCAGTGTTTTTGCAGGGAGCTTCTCATGGTGTTAGATGGAGTCAGATAACTGAAGAATTGGTTATCACAATCATTAAAGAGCCACATGACAGAGGCGCTAAAAACACAACACTATTAGTTATTGTGAAAGCCAGTGAAAAGCAACAGGACACATAAATATGAAGAAATAAATAACCTTCTGCATTCTATTTCATGGAAACTTTGTGTAAACTAAAATGTTTATCATCCATCTTGCCACACACAGACTCAACAGTCATCATCTGGTTGTCATTATGCAGACAAAAACTGCCAAAAAACAAAATGAGTAAAACACAAAAATACACGACACTAAAACTCGTTGTTATCTGTGTTACATACGGCCTGCTCCTCTTCTGGCCTTGACCCTCCACCACATCCTCCATCTTTCCTCAATTTTTCACTTGTCACTTTCTGTCCTCATACATTTTGACACATAGGATAGTCTTTTTGGAGGACATTGATTCCTTTGTGGATTTCTACTAGGAGAACCGGGACCCTGAGGTGAGTTGTCAGCACTGACAGTTCCATTTGCAACTCATCCTTCACTCATTTTTCTTACCTCCATTGTCCATGTCCTTCGTGCTTGTGTGTTCGTCCTGGCTTTTTTTTGTCTTAGAGCTCTTTTCCACGCTTTCCTCTGTGTCCACCATCACCAAGTCCTCTGCCACATCTGACTTGTTACACTGGGATGGCATCTCTAACATTCAAATCAAGTTCAGCCTCCTCTCTTACTGCTTCACTGACCTGCTCAACTTGGAGGAAAGTGCATTTTGTGAAGAGATTTCAGGGGATCACTTGCTGTTTCACAATCCATCAGTTGTGCTGCATACACAAAAATGCAAAGTTCCTTATTCACCCCAATGTATAGATGAAACTGTCATCTATATCCAAGTGTCTGACACCCCTCTGCATTACACACTCTGTCAAGGACTCCGTCCTCCGGCCTGAAGACTGTTTGCTTCTTTGATCATTTTTTTTTTTTTTTCTGCAGAGATATCTCTGGTCCCCTGGTCATTGGCTTGTGACAGACAATCATACCGAGTTTCCCTCCAAGAACAAACCATGTGAATATAATGATTATGTCCAAAGACTGGGGTCAACTATGAGCCTGAGATGTAAAATGAGCGTTAGGTAAATGGAGCTTACCCAGTCTGATCACGTCTTGTGCAGTTGTAGGAGTCTGTAATGGCATCTGCATACTCACAACAGGGGAACTTCAAGCAAGGCTCTGGTGTTCTTTTAAACCTTTTGATAGTCTCGCTGCCCTGTGGGTGGCTTGGGTCTAATTTACTATATACCAGAACACTAATACCACTGCTTTACAACAGCACTTCTGAAATCATGCCCCTGTTATGAATGCAATTTTCGCAGTAAGACTGAACTGTGAAAGGAGTTTCTGTAGAAAAAGTCTCTCCACAGAAGCTTTTGGTCTGGTGGGGGTTAATGGGTGGGGTGGAGTGGTCGGCCTTGTTGAAAGGGAGAAATGATCAGTGACAATGTACTTATTTTAATGGCGTTCTTTCATTTCTCAAGATTCTAAAAATCCACACACAAAAACTCCATGGGGGCATCCTTAAATGTCATAAAAAAAGAAGAAGTTTCTTATGTTTTCCAAAAGAAAAGAATTTGTAATGCATCACGCTCGCACAGTCCCAAAACGTGCCAGCTGATAGAAAGCTAAGGCAGAAATTCTGGACCGCACTGCACTCAAGCTGCCTTGAATCTCTTGCTGTGTTTCTCATTTCAGGAGAAATCCATCCATACATACATACTGTTGTCACTTCATTATAGATCTGGCTGTGTAACTTGTTTGGCAAGGCTTAGACGGTGTAGCAGTATCACTTCGTTCAATCTGAGAGAGCACCCTGTTGTGGAAATAATATTAAAATGGAAAATTCTAACGTTACCTTTCAAACAGAACAGGTTTACATGGTGTTTGTAAATATTAACTTGATACTTTATCAGAGATGTCCCAGAGATGTACGAGAAGTGTGATTCTGCAGTGCAAAGACTTCGATAGTTTTCTTTAAATCTGATATATATGGCACTGTGTTCTTTCAGACAATTTCTCACTGTGGTGTTAGGGTTACTATTTAATTCACCCATAATTTACATGTTGAAATTACATAGCAGGGTTTTGTCTTCATGAGTTTATGACCTTTGAGGCTTGAATTGGAGCCCTCATTGACTCTGTTGGCGAAGCTGTAGGATCATTAAAAAGCAAACTGAAATTATGTGACAATCTTGGCCATGTTACACACACACAACTTTGTGACATGTGTCTACCCTTCGCTGAACTTTGCTGCAGGAATGTTGGTTTCAAAAGAATCTCAAAGAAAAAATAGCTTTGCTCAAACATCTTTAGTTACACAGTTGGGAGGATGTTTTTCTCTGGCCATGGATGTTAGTCAATTTAGAAATATTTAGAAGGAGTTTTGTGATTTGGGTGAATTCACATACAAAGAATTAAAAAAATAATGAGCAGAATTAGAAAAATATACAAACATGTAGAGAACTAAGAGAGCACATATGTAAAACACATACATGTATTTCAGTGTAACAGGCAGCAACGTGCAGGTGGGTATTAAACACTTAACTGGGGCAAAAATTCCCAACCAAGAGCAACTTCAGCAAAGCCAGACTCCATGCTTATTGTGATGCATTATATAAGCTCCAGCAATATCTAAGCCCGGCAGCAGCAGAAGCTTCTTATGATTATAAAAGAAAAGATTATAAAAAATAAGCCCTGATATTTGCTTAGTACTGACAGTGCGCAAACACAGCAGGTAATAATGTGAAGGAGAGGAGCAACCTGGATGACAAAGACAAATCTCCAGTATTTTAAGTTCTCCAAGTTCACATTTGTTTGTTATTCTAGTTGAAGTTAAATATTGTTTTTTTTTCAGGGTAAGCTGACAGAAACGTATGTAAAAAAAATCCAAATAAAAAAAGCATTAAGATGAAAACACCAGTGTATGGAACTTATTTAAAAAATGGAATACATTTAGCAGAGAAAAATATACAAGATATATATACATGAAAAAATACTGGAGCACAACTGTTCCAGCATAAATCTGGTCTTTAGTGTACTTTCTTAAGCTTTTTTTGAATTACTGTTCACTAATTCAAGCATTGTCATGCATTTATGCATTCCAAACCTCTTAAAATGTGACAGCTAATACGTTATTAGAGATGTTGGTAAGACAAGAGTATGAGAAGGAAGCAGCTTAGTGGAACAAAGCATTGTATCTACTCTCCAGTACATCCTGTATAATACTGAATGTCACTCCTCACATCTTCAGCACCATAAACATTGATGAGACTGTGCTAAAAATCATTTCACAGTTTGCAGTTTCCATCAAACCCTCTCTGCAATTTGCCCCAAGTCATGTACATCTCTATCCAGATAATGTGTTAATCTTCTCAACAGTGAGGACAGAGTCTCTGGCGATCACTTGTCTATTTCATGGGTAGTTTCCCACAGAAACTGAAAAGGAAATAGTAACTTTATTATTCTTGAGAATTCGAGTTAGATATCACACAATTCTATACATATATTAAATACCGTCCAAGCAGTTGATAGTGTTACAGACATAAAATGATTCAGTATGAGCATCTCGTTGAGATTAAGTTTCATGTTGGCACTGAGGACAAGGTTGCCCTTTAAAACAAGTAAATACATGATAAGATCCGTTTCAGAGAATTGTTGTGGGGGAGAGAACAGAAATGTCTGTTCTCATTGGTTGTAGCTGGTTACATGGCTCCCTGACCTATTCACACATGACTAGATGTTTAACATGCTTGACATCATGAAGGCGTCTATGATGAATCGTCCAGCTCTCTGTAAGCTATCAGACTGCATCTTTAAACAGCTCACACATAAGGATCATTACTTAGCAAAACATGCACCAATTTGCCCCGATCCGTACCTTTTTTTGAGCTCTAAAACTGCCAGTAAGTGGAAAATTAGGGCTATGATTTTGATGCAAACTCAGTATAATGAGACCAAATTTCAAAATAAAAAGTATGTACAAAGACTAGAAAGCAGTTTTTAAAGTTGATTTTGATATCCATCACTCATGTCTGGCCAAGGTTGTAAATACAAAATGGAGATATGAGACAAAACTATAACCTGTTTTTCTTTGCAGCTTCTGTCTTATTCGACACACTTTGTAATGTTTACAAATGTTGACCAAAAATATTAATATGGTTCATAAAGAATTCATGTATAAATTAAAAAGATGGAGGGGCTAAGTCTTGAGCCTTGAGGAACGCCACACATAAAGTACTATATTGCTTCTGGTCATGCAAAAAGGGAGAGAACAGCCACAGAATTTCTCAGAAGAAGATGCACTGTCCTGATGTATTTTATCAACTTTGGATTTTAAAGAGGTTGTAGCGATCAGCAGTGTCATTTGAAGTGATTCAGTTTAATAAAAGCAACAAGCAGCAACAACATTAGTTTATCTAACTCTTAGCAGACAAAACTAACTTATGCCTTCATATTACTGCCTTGTTAACTTATCTTTACACTTTATTTAAACTCTATAGAAACTAAAGAAAATAAGACTCACAAAAACAATCTCAGCTTGTCTTTCATTTGATGCCCAACATTTCTCTTAATCCTCTCCCTCTTTGTGCATCTCAAGTTGCCACGTCCTTCTAGTCCTCACAGTCAGAGTTGCTGTAAATCACTTTGGTGCAGTTATTACTGTTGGCAAACTGACCCCAGTCTGTTTTGGAGGCTGTGTTCAGTCCCCGTCTGGCTTTGTTTGGTGGAAGGCTGCTGGCCACAGTACAAACAATCACTCGTTCTGTGCTCCAAGCTATTGTTCCACTCAGGGCCCTATTTTGATGATCTATGGAACATTGGTTTATGGCTCATTGCTAGTTTATTGGCAGATAATCTGGGTGCAAAATAAGGCGCACAGCAAACAGGGGTTGTATTTACACACTCATTGAGTCATAGGTGTGTTTTGGACGTGACATCCGTCAAACCAATCAGAGTAACACATGCCATTTCCTTAAAAAGCCAGGTGGGCCAGGACCTGGCGTTCTGCAATTTCATAGGTGGAATAAGGTAGTGGTAGTGGTAGAGGTGAGCGGTTGTGTGTGTGTGTATGTTTAAAATACACATCATACCATCTGTATCATGACTTTAGACCAGCTTTTTGTTGGCCTATGGGGCAGACACTCTCTGCTCCCTCAAGATAGCAGTGCGCCAGACCACAACTAATTTTAAGACTAACATGCCAGTGGGCGCGCAGAGCGTTGCAAGTACACAACGTGGGTACTGGGCATGAAAATGACAACTGCATTGGTCTGAAACTAGACATGACACTTGCACTCCGCTGCATGTCACTTTGCGCCAAGCGTAAAATAGGGACTTTAGACTGATCAACCAATGGGGCCAAGAGCTGCCAGCTAACCGAACTAACAAGCTTACAGCAGCCATTTGCTGCAGCCAAGTTTCTATTAAACTGTCAAGTTTATTATGACTTACACTGACAAACATCAGTGATGAATAAGAGACATAATAAACTGAGGAAAGCCAAATGATAAACACTACTGACAAAATAATATTCATCACAAAAAACAGCCAGAATTTACAAGCTGATTCTTTCAATGTTGTCCAATTACAGCATTTAACTCTTGTTACTTGAAATACTTAAAATTTGGGGAAACCACATTAAATTTTTTGTTTTATGAGAGTTTAAATGGAACAGCTTTAAAGAGAACACATATGATTACATAATATAGCTTAGCATCACTCTTACGCTCCTTTTGGAATTTATTAAGGAAGATTAATCTTTCAGGTTTTAGAAATTTGTTTAAACTGACAAATTAAATCACTTAATTTAATTTGATAGAAAAGAGAAAGAAATTCAGTGATAAGATATATGAAACCACCAAATATTGAACCAAAATATAGGAGGAAATGAAGAGGGATGGAACAAAGGAATAGGTGTAAATGAGGGTGCAAAGCATGAAAGGGAGAGTAAGTCAGTTTGCTAGCAGTGAAGATTGCATGTCTCAAGGCTTGTGCATTCTCTGCTTTGGGGATTTGGCTGGGAAGTGGAGCGAAAAAGACAGTAATGAAGAAAAGAAATGAGGAATGGTAAGATTCTCCTCTGAAATTTCAACAAACTGATGATCTGGCGTGTGTCTGCAGTCACAATAAGGAACAAAGCACTCTGAGAATAAAGTCAGATTGTATAAAATTTGATTTATGTCAGTATAATGTGGTCTGCTTACATTTAGTCAGTTTTTTAACTTTGTTTTTTCCCCATTCATGCAGACTTCTCGTTTTATTGCAGAGGAGACTGACATTATGGTATAACCCCACTGTCTTTCTTGCTCTGTGTTTGTCTCCCCTGGGATGTTTTTGTGGGATCATATTGTCACAGTGCTGTGTTCATCCCTGGGTGCTTTAGTTTCAGAGTGACAGCTCAATGCCTTGTTCTTCAAACTGCAAAACAGTGAGTTGTAAACAGTGACTTTGGAGGTTCACAAAGGGCTCAAGCTGAATAGAGTGTGTTTTACACAGCTGCTTGCTGTGTAACACATACCCACTGTCAGTATCCATGGTGAATAAACACAAGGTCCGCTCAGCTATTCTAAGGGCTCTCCACCATATCCTAGACCCTCTTCAGCATCTGTAACTCGCTCAAGTGTCTTGACCTCTAAGTACAGGATCTTGTCATGTGATAAGAGGTGGTTATATACAGTTCTGTGTACACATAAGGACAGAATCCTTCCTGAGAGAAAAACAGCTGTGATATATTACATCCTGCTTTAGCATCTACAAGCATTACTCATGTTAATGTGCTGCAAATGATACATAAGAACATAAAGAAAATGGCAAAATGAATCTTGTTTTCATACTCTAAGTCCACCTTTTCTATGAATTACGCAAACAAGAATTCATTTTGGGCTGTAGCAGAATTCTTAAAGTGCACAGCAATATTGTGGCTAAACGCATTTGCTGTAGACACTGACAAGGGCTGAAGATGAAGGAATGCAGTGAGTGTGGACTGTGCCAGACTTTTAGAAGCAGAATATGAACATCAGACTTCTTCTACTTTTACTCCTGATTGTAAGCATTAGTGTTTTTTTGCTTATTGAGCAAACAGCAAGTGATATTTTTATCTGGAGAGAGTGTGTGTCACCAGAATGAAGCAACATGTGTTTACTGACTAACTCAAATTTGACTTGCATGTATCATTAAATTGTTCATTATCTTTATGTGCACACACAGACATTGAAACACATGGAAAGCTGTTTCATCGTTGTGCCAAACGTGTTTATGTACGTTCTGGAATGTTTTTATACATTCTTCTTTATACATTACTGCCAAGCTGTGGTACTTATTTACTCATTTGCTTTCAACTATTTATAAACCTATTTTGAGTATAAATGAGTGTAGGTGAGGTAATAGATGCATTTAGATTCCGATGTAAACCCAGCAAATTTGTGAGTGATAAAAAAAATGCTTTTAAAAATGTGTGGAAGTGCAGTCATTTTAACAAGACAAAGTTTTTTTTTTTTCAACTTCTGCTCTGTTAATGGTGCCTTTTTTAAATTGTGAAAAGGTCATTGATGTCAATCATTAATAGCTTCCAAAAATTCGCCTCAATTGTTTTGATATGGGCCCTGCATCATTTGCATAAAATAGAGAAATATGTGCAGAACTCATTAAAGTTGGATTAACATTGTGCTTAAAGTAATGGGCTGATTTCATTCTTGACGTGAGTGCTGGATTCGTCATGTATAATTCATTAGAGTATTATCTAAAGGAAAATATAATGCACCAATAATTATAGGTTACAAAACTGTGAACTCAAAGTTTGGGTAAATACCTTCATGAGCTCTGAATACTTAATATGTACTGTTTTCTGTGTTAGGTTGTATTTGTATTGGAAATATTTAGGGACATTTTGGTGTAACAGAATACTTTTAGTCACTTCAAACATTCAGTGTTTTGTACTCAGTGCTGGCTGCCCCTCATGCTGTTTTTCTTTTCCTGAAATGACGTGTATAAAGAGAAAGGATAGAAATAATAATCCTTTGTGCTGTAATCAAAATGGGCATTGTAACAGAGAGCCAGTTCAAATGTCATAGGATGATTTACTAAACCCATAAACGGAGACCAGAGGGGAGATCAGTCTCTAGGCTGTAATGTCATAAATCTGCAGAACCATCGGCAGCACACAGACCACCAGCTGTAAATATTATTTTTGAGTATGTGAGCAAAGTTACTGTATATCAGAGCAACTGACAATGTGTTTTACAAGCTGTGACTCAGCTTGTCAAATGGATTTTGCTTGTAGAATAGTAATGTATGCTGCCTGGTTTAACAGCCAATCAGTTTGTAGTAAAGTCGTCTGGTCAGGTCAGAGAGATGAAGGAGGATCACCACGTTAAGTGTTTGGAGAACTTCCCTGTCTGTGTGACACACAAGACTTAAAATTTAAAAGCACACAACTTCTGTGTTTTATCAATACCAAAAAAAAAAAAAATGCAACAGCAGCAAGTAA
>JAUZTA010000024.1:4895309-4911357 GCA_034780835.1 Ctenochaetus striatus
GGTCTTCTTTTAGCATGCATGGGTGAGTAATCTTAACAGCGGAAAGTTGTCTTGTAAAGAGGATAAACTGAAAGTAAAGAAAACACAGCATTTGAATAATTTCCAGAAAAAGAAAATAGTACATTAGTGCTACCAAAAACAAAAATAAGTTAAAACTGTGTTTATTAAATGAGGGAGAAAAAAAATGCCCCAATTAGCTGTAGTAGTTACACAGTGTTTGAAAGTTCACAGCTACCAGTGCAACAACTTTTTGTAGTACAGCAGGAGGCTGTTTTTCTCGCAGCCAGCACTTTGACGACAACAGCACTCTCTTTTCCCAACTTCTATCTGTATTGCCAGAGGAGAAAAAATAGGCACAGAATACAGAGCAGAGGAAGTAAGGTAACAAAAACTGGAAAACACTGATAAGACACATCTGTGGGATTAAATGAGACTCTCTCTGGCAGCTAAATGAGCACCCTCACCCCCATTAGTTGGGTTCAGCAGCAGTTGGCTGGGACGCGCCCCTCCTGCGAGGATATCACAATCAGGTTGTTAAACACACAGACACACAAACTCAGACATGTTCCCTTCAGTTCTCCCGGATGATTGAACAAGACCATGGTTTTATATTTAATAACATTACGTTTTTAGTAATGTTATTAAGAGTTATAACCTCTGGTAATGCAAGTGATTAAACATGCGGTTCTCTTGTGTGAACACTGGCACAGCTGGACTAAAAACTCCTGGATTTAACAGATCCATGTGATTATCAGCTTTCTAAAGGATTTCACATGTAAGAATTGGTGTTGCAGGATAATCGGGTGAGCCTAAGTTAATAAAATGGCTTGACATTTTGGGGAAATGCTCTTAATTGTTTTCTTGCTGAGAGTCAGGTGAATCGATTGATACCACGCTCATTTCTGTGTGTTATATGCGATGCTAATAATATCCTAGCACAAAGACTGGAAGCAGCCTGATGCTTAATAAAGGTAGCACAACCCAGGTACCAGCATCTTAATATCACACAAGTAAAAGCTCAGTGAAATGATATCTCATTTCTTGTAGAAAAATAAATATATAGCACAAAAAAGCAAACAAAAAACACTGTCAACTTTCTTTTAAGTGGGTTGTTTTTGCTTCAACATTATTTCAACATGAGTCAAGACTTAACAATGAAACGTGACAATACAGAAGTACTCAGTGATTCAAAAATCAGTTATTTGAATGTAATGCCTGATTTAGCCAGAATAGTAAACTAACTGCTTATAATTTCTTTAATATTACCTCATATATTTAGCACCATAGATGAATAAAAGATGCTTTATTTTTAGTCATTCGTCTAAATTAAACAGAAATATAAAATTGCATATTAATTGCATGCCAGTCACGAGGAGGAAATTTATTAATATTTAGAGAGAGAGAGAGAGAGCGAGCACCTACAGAAGAATTAACACCGAGGACCCTTTTCAGCCCTGTCCAGGCTAGTTCATGTCTTCTTAAAATAGCTGAGAAAAAAGTGAAAAGCTGCAGTTTTTAAGACCAAAACCCTGCAGTGTACTTCCTTTTTAACTTTATATAAAGCATAAAAAAGTGTTGTAGGAAGAATTTGAGTCAGACCAAAGTAATTTAAACTAATGCTGAGTTGGCCATTTTTCTCTTCAGGACATGTTTTATGTGACAATTCTTATCTTTTTGATCTATAACTGGCGAAAAAAAAAAAAAGTCAGCCCCTTCTTTTTCAGAAATGTACTACTTTCAGTTTTAAGAGTAATGTATAACACTATGTGCTCTTGTTTATATGTTTTGTATTGTTTTCTGCAGTAAAAAAAAAAGAGCCTTGTGGTGTTAAGTGTGGCCATTTCCTCAACCTATAACACCTCTTCATTAATCACATGACCGTCAATCACTAATCACCATCCCCATTATCAGTGTAATTAGCTGCACCTGTGGCTCACTGCTCTCTGCTCTGAAGATTAACAACCAACCATCAGCAACATCAAGACTCTGAATCAAAGGGAAGTTTAATGGGGTATATTGTTACTCATGCTCTTAATTGACATACTGAACCTATTTGTTTTTTTTATGAGGTCTCTCTCCTGATGAAAGGTTTAACATTTTTGGAGGAAAAGGCGTGTTTGCCATTCAGTAAGATGACAGGATACCACTTTCATATGCAGTAAACATGTAGCTATCAGCAGCTGTTAGCTTAACTCACTATAAATACTGGGACATGGCATGACAGCTATAGTTTATGTGCATTTGTTACAAAACTTGCCTGCACCTTTGAAGGTTACGAGTTAACATGATAACATAGATGGTTACATGAATACAAAAACTGGAGTGTAGCAACAACAATTCATAATCTGAAGGGCTTTTACTTCTAAATTCTTTGTTTGTTCTTTGACAACTGCTTCCCCTCATTCCTTAACAGGATATGGCAGGATATTTAGCGCCTAACCTACAATGAAAACTCAACAAAAAGGCTCACACAGTACTAAACTAAACTAATTAACTGTAGTAGTTTTGTCGGAGTTTGTTCCCTACATGACAAACACTAATCAAAGACAAAAAGTGTTTGTGGTGGTTTAAACGAGCTTGGAAGACCATATATCTGAAATTTTACTTATACCGTTGTCTTGCAGTCTGTCAATTATCTTAATCTTTCATTTGTGTCCGAGTGAGAAGAACTGTTACGCCTCCCACCATGAAAAACACCACAACAGCCACTGTGTTGCCTCCTGATTGCCTGGAGTGCAAATGCTCAGATAATAACCTCGTCAAATAATCAAAACATAATGTTCGACACTTTGTTACATTTTTTTCTGTTAGATAACTCCACATGGATTAAAAGCATCACCTCTGTTTTCTGTGTGATGAACTGACCTTTTGAACCGAAGGGACTGTGAAAGCACATGAATAAGCTGAGAGTTATTTTTGTGCAAAGATGCGAGCATTTTCTGACACAGAGACACAAAGACTCACAAATATTTAACTGTAGAAGCTCAAAACTTTTAATCTAAATTCTTTGGAAAATTGCATTTCTCTTTTTTTGTCACAGATAATGGGACCATTTCTTATCCTTACAATGTGGTGGAAAATTCACAAGTAGAACTGCGCTCCCTTGAAACACATATCAAATCCATTTTCTTTATGTAGAGCTGCTTCAAAGAGTTTCATTTAAATTCACACCATTATGACAAAACTTCACCACGAATTCCAATAGACTTAAAGACCGGGATGTAATTATGACAATGCATTTAGTATTTTATTTTTTGTAATTTCCTGTTAAGATTAAAACACATGTCTTAAAAGTAGTTTCCTCTTGACATGTACAGTGAATCACTTTGCCTCAAAACTTTAAATAGCCTCTTCAACTCTGTCGTAATCAAATTTCCCAAGCAACTCGTATAAAAGCTCACACACCAGACCTTATAAACTGAAGTAATTGTGGCTACTTCGCAGCCTGTACTGATTACAGCTCAGCCTGAGTGAAATAAGACTCCTACTCTGTTTCCGGCTGATCATCGCCATCACCACTGATCCACCCTAAACTCTCCCTTGATGTCAAATATAACTCTTATGTCAGCAGAAAATTCACAACTTCCTCAGACATCTGAAGTCATTCTTAAAGGACACTTACCACTGAGAGACTCGCTTCAAACACCATTTCATCTCCTTTAAATCATATAGAGGAGGAAATATAACTGGATCAGTGATGAACTACAAATGAACTTAGAGTACTTAAGCACTTCAGACACCGTCCCCCCCTTTACTGAAGACCAGTAGTTAACACCACCGCCTCCTTAATGGAGTTCTGCAGGGGCTGTAAAACCAGCACTTGAATTTGATTAGCTCAAGTGACATGAATTTCTCTACTCCAGATCACTTTCACATTTAGAGGCTATTAGAGCTTTACATCACAATTAAATGCATCTTTTTCCATTAAATTCAACAAGTTGCTTTGACGTAAAAGCCTCGGAAAAACACTGAGGTTGACTTTAGTGACTGTTGTCAGTGAGTAAAAGTCCTGAAAACCTTAATGTCTAACTTGCTTTATGATTCAGTGTCATATACTTTATTTTCAAAAGGTCACAGTTTGGATTTGAGTGAGTTTGTTTGCTCAATATATGCTCTGCGTCTTGTTTCATCGTGGCTTTTCAAATTGGTGTTTTTAATTAATCCCCGCATCCCCTTGGGACATATGAGACATAATGGTTTTTGTATCTGCTGGTGGGAAAACTGAACATATAAGTGTCTGTCCATGCTTGATTAAAAGCTTTGTTTTTGCTGTCAGCTCGCTCATCTCTCCAAGTGTGTATCTACCGCGCTAACTAACTCCAGCTGCAATGCTTGCACAGATGTGGTTGGCTGAGTAGCATCACATGAGATCACTTGCAACACATACAATAGGTCTGTGCATTTTTTTGGCTTTTGCCAGTGCCATAAAGGCTAGAAATGCTATGCCAAGTTAAACTTAAAGCTTCTCTCCCAGTAATGAAATGTATTACTAATGCATCCGGACCTGGACAGCGGTCCCCTGTTAGTGATCTCAGAGGGATGGAGGCAGGTTAACAAGGGAAGCTTTTTTTTTTGGCCATTTTGCTTACAAGGGGAAAATACATCCCTTCTCATCCCCTTCAGTTTGAATTCTGACTGTGCTTGTAGGCTGTTCCCTTAGTTCATGATGGACTATTTAAGTAATTTCCAAAGGAATAGTAGGAAATACATTTAAGTTCATAAGGAAGATGATCAAGTGTGCCAATATTAAGGAGCTCCTCAAGGATCTAGAAAAATAGATCTGGAGTTTGTTGATAGTTTTGACCCAAGTTTGAAACACAGAAGCTTAAGATCGAGTGAAGGTTACTTTTAACACTACTATTGCAGAATCTCTCAGTTAATTATTTTGATGTTTCCAAACTTTAATGTTTTGATGAAGTACTGATGCTCTCATCAGCTTTGTGTCTCGATGCGTCAGTGAATAAACAAAAAAGCTGAAATGAATTTAAAGTATGCTGAAAAAATATAACGGAGGATAAAGCAGATAAAAGGCCAGACTTTTCCCAAAGAAACTGATGGAGAACAGATCAGATCTAAAAGGAGAGTAAATATTCAATATTAAACTCTCATTTATAATGTGGAACTTTGACTCCAAATGAGAATAACAATGCTTCTCGTTTGTTGGATGTGTAAACAAGCAAGATTGACATACCAGCTTAAAGTGGTGGTTCGGTACATCTGTGTTGCATTTCCAGCTTTTTCCTCTGCCCACAAGTGGCCTAAACATAAACAAATGTCTCTTTCTGTCAAAATCTCGCTATTTCGGATGGAAACAAAAGAAGGAAGAGTGACAATTCTACAGCTGCTTGAGGCCTTTGTCACTTCAGTGCAAACGTACATTGTTTTGGGGCATTTATATTTGCAGTTTTTGGCCTGTTTTTGACAGAATGTCATGAATGTAAGGAATAGTGAGATATACATCTGAAGCAGTAAGGAAGTGAATTTAGCAAAGTTTAGCTTCTAAATATAAATGTTCTTTTCAAAGGGTAGAGAGATAAATACAAGTGATGTGCCATTAAAACAACTAAACTTGCTGGTTTGCTCATATATAGATGATAACTAAAGCACTGTATCCTCAGTAGCAATATTCTGCCATTGTATCCAACTATGAAGAGACCTTTTCAATTTTTAAAAACGCTTTACACACACAGCCCCTGTGCATACAGAACATATAATCACCAGCTTTCTCTCAAACCCCTCTAACATCATGATGTTCAGACATAATGCATCACATTATCGTTCAATTTTTGATAACATCTGCAAAGACACTTGTGGCCTTTCTACCACAGTCCAACACACAACCTCTTACATTAAACACAATGTGTAACACTTTTAAAAGACTTTTTGTAATATTTAACATTTCCACTTTGGCAAAACCACACAAAACTTCTCTCAGGAATCAAACATAGTTGTTTGCTCTTGTAGGTTCAATAAAGTTTCCGAACTTTTGCATTGTACACTTGCTCTTGGAATTAAGTTTATATTGGACAAACATGGAGAATATGGAAAAATTAATTGTACTCCAACAACCTGCACCTGACCCTGGAAAAACATTGAAATAAATTAAAAGCTAAATGACATAAAAAAAATCAGCTTTGAAACGCATATAAGCCAAAATGTTCCCTTCTCATCTAATCAAATATCATAATAATAATATTTTTCACACTCGCTACTAAACAAAGGTGTGTAATAAAAGTGCCACAGTTCCACGCTGACTGTAGTCGGCTCAGGAGCTTCTCAAACAGCTTCGGGCTAATCAGAGGAAGCATGGACCTCCCATTCCCCATGGTTTGTCAGCCTATCACTTGTGAAAAATCATACAAGCTTTGGTAGAGCGCTTCCCTGTATTCCCATGGCTTTTTTTGACTGACACTGTCTGCAGGCCAGGCACTGATCAGTGTTGGCTGATTTAAGCTGTGTTTTCGCTCCGTTTGGCATAAAAACCCACTACAAAGGACTGCTGGGAGGTTGTGGGTAATGGGTTTGACTTGAAACAAGAAAGTCAGGAAATTCCACTTGAAATCACTCCTGTAATTTCCTGTTACTCCAAACTGTGATATTTTAAACAGGAGCAAGAAGAGCAACAGATTAGTACTTAAGAATAATGCACATGTTGTGTGTGGCCTGCCTATTAAATAAACATTTAAATCAATCTATCACTCTTTCTATATCCATATGAATGTTATCTATCTATCTGATTAACAATTGATTCTTGTACTTCATGAATAGCATTTTCATAAATTCATAAAAGATCATGAGTTCCCTGTTTACATTTCAAAGCATTTTTTAAAACATTTCCATCCTTCTGGTTTACAGATAATTCCTGGAATTGTGCAGCCTTGTTGGATGCGTGTTCCCTGTCATTCCTGTTGCCGTGCACACTCGTGGATGAAGTGAAGCTGTGGAAGCCATTTTTATGTGTCAAGTATGTTTTGTTGTTTTTAACAAGCAGTACTGAACATGGCAGCATAATGTCAACATCCTTCTCAACCACCCCTTATTCCTAGCACCATGTTGGAGAGGATGACATTTCATGAGTTTTAGAGAGATGGAAGCAGATAGAGAGCTGGATGCCATCTCAAGTTCTTAACACTCAACTGAATGGAGCAAATACAGGCGGACCAAACATGGTTAAACGAGAACAACGTGGTCATTTGATCAGGACACAAAGTTTGTGTCTCTTAACAGCTCAGACATTTAATAAGACAATCCATCCCTACAAACACACAGGACCATTTTAGCTTTTTACTTTTATTACCTATTTATTATAGACTTATTCAATATGTTTCAACTTTAATCATATTCAAGATATCCAGAACAGTTACATTAAAAGCAGAAAAGATGCTCTTTTGACTAAATTTCCACAAAATCGTATTACACTCTCTGTAGGAAGCTATTTTTTCAGCTAAGCAGAGGTGCAGAACGAACCCACTTTAAGTAATTTAATGATATTTAATTATATACTGATGTTTAAAAGTAATTTAACTGGCTGAAAGGAAGAAAGTGCGAGAGAGAGAGCATGTGATTACAGACAGAAAGAGTGAAGAAAAAACTGAACCCTGACAATGAAATCCAGCAGTTCATTTATCAGTGAAGTAAATGGAAATACACCGCAGAGTTGAAACAGTGACAACCAAATTTGTTTTGCGTTGTATTTAATTACAGCACAACGTACTTAGTCCATCTGTTCAACTCACCTGACAGTAGATTCCTCTTCGTGTGAAATAGCTGTAATGTTGTCGTTCTTTTAGAGAGATTTGCTGCACTCGAAATACTTTCAGTGAGGTTTGACTTGCAGCAACTGGAGCTTCAGCATAGCTTCAGAAACACCGACTTCAGTCTATCAAATCGTTCTGTAATATGGGTGAGATGAGAAAGTCAGCAGCTAAACAGTCTTTGTTGAATTCAAGATCCTGAGAAATGACACAACGGAAAGGAACAAAACAGACGGTGAGTAAATTCATCCAGCAGCTGGACATCTAAATCTCATCAGCTATCTGTTTGTCTAATGCACAAAAACTGCTATAAAGAAGATGGGGTTTAATGGATGTTTATGTAATATTTCATTAATTGGAGTCTTGTAATCCTTTATTGATCCATTTTGGAGAATTTTCCCACTGCATTTAACCAATCAAGTATTGAGAACAATAAGCAGCACCAGTTGTAAGCTTTTAAAGGCACTGATGTGAGAGCTAACCTTATGTACATGTTTCTTATAGAGGGAAACACCCCACCAGGAGGAAACTGAAGAAAACATGGGGAATACATTCAAAATTCACATAAAAAGGCTTCACCACAGTGGGGGCTCACATCTAGAACCTTCTTGCTGTGAGTCCAACCAAACCACAGTGTTTCACCTTGAAGAGGAGACTTCCTGAAGTCTTGTTATCATTGAGAGGTTTCTGAGGCATCCAGAGGAAACTCCCCTGTTTCCACTCATTATGCTAATCTAAGCTAAGCTAAGACGGCTATCCCCGGCTGTAGCTCCTCATTTAACAGTCAGACAAGAGAGTGGTATCAATCTTACTCTACCTAACCTTCCGCAAGAAAGCAAAAAAAAAAAAAACTTTCCTCATTCAGACCACATTCTTCAGAGGAACCAGACTGCCCAGCGTTCTTCCTCTGTGGTCGACGCACGATTTATGACTGTAGCATTGAAGTGTGTGTGGCACAGCAGGGAGGCAGATGCAGAGTATTTAATTTACACAAGTCAGATCAAAGAATTAACCAGAGGCGCAGGGAGGTGTGGAAAAGCACAGTAAAAGAATGGGCTGGGTGTACCATTACTTTAACAAGTCTGATACCTCATCAGCAGCATTTGTCTTGTCCCTGCCTCCTCCCACCACTTTGTTTCCACTTGGCTGCCGGCGCTGGCTTTAAATTACTTTAAATATATTACTTATTTCTGACCTGTTTCTGCCTATATGTAATTGATGACACTTTATGCATTAATCATATATTGTGATTTATTCATTGATAATAATTTGTGGCTAAGTTCCAGATTACACAGAGGAGCAATTTTTATTGACAAAAGTGCAACTGGTGCAATGCACAAGGGCCTATGGGCTTCCAGGGGCCCATGAAAGAAAGTGATTATTGCTTCTGAATTATTATAGGTCATTTAGTTGAGTCATTTCAGAAGCAGTCATTCAAAGGCAACGTTGTTTTTTTTAAAATTTAACTCATGATACAAAAGCCTGTTACTTTGATAGCACTACCTGTCATAATGTGTTTGCAGAGTTGTTGTGTTGTAAAGAGCACTAAAGACGACCCTGTGCTCCGTGCTTGGAAAGACACAACCTCTCAGCTGAGTGCACACACCGATCTTACAGTGCATTTGCGTGGGTGGACCTGATATGGACAGAGGCCAGGTTTCCCTGTCATCCCCTTAACACCGGAGCTGAGTCTAGTGGTTGTAAAATGCTCATGCACAGCTAATCGCAAAAAAAAGCCAGTCCAAACTGTTTTACCGGAATCAAGAAATAATAATATCAAGTAGCCGGCTGGACTTAAATGAGTAGTCGGCTGTTTATGAAAGGCTCTGCTAAAAAAGAAGTGTGGGAAGCTGGAAATCTATCTCTCCAGCCAACTGAGCTAAGCAATTGGGAGACAGTCTGGGGTTGGCTGCTCCCACATCCTCTTGGTAATGGAAAAACCCACATTGAGAGTCAAGATAAAGAATGGGCAGCAAAATTCACACACTGTATCTCAATTCCTGCTGGAGTTTTGGCCCCAGTGTGCATGCGGCACATTTTGGTCCATGCATATCTATTAGTTTTCAGAGAATGTATTAATTTAATTTACAATGCTTTTCCAAGAGTGTAAGAGCTATTTTAAAACTTATTTGATCTTTCAGCAAATCCTCATTAGCTGCATGCTCTTAATGCTACTTGTCTTCAAAGCATACTGATTGAAACATCTTAATGCCAGTGCAGTTTTCCCTTGAATTAGAAAGAGCACGGCTTCAATCTTCCACACGCTGTCAAGAGGAAGAAGGAAAGGAAACAGATTCCTCTGAGGCTTCAATGCATTATTCCAGTCGATATATTGATGTACGTCTGAGAATGATCCAAGGGTAAAATCCCCTCAGAGACAAAGGTAAGAAGAGAAGGAGAGACGGTGATGTTTGTATTCATTTGTCCTCTCCTTGGTGAGACGTGTTCACTTCCTCTCACCCACTCATGAATAATAAATGCTCACACAGCCAAAACTGACCTCGTTGCGATTACGTCAGATGATGGATTTGTTTGAAAGCCACTTGACCTTGTCTCAAACATCATCATTTTGCTGTGTCATTGACACGTGGACAAGGTTGCCAAGTCACAGCCTGGCTGCAGCAGCTGAAAAGCTGCACGAAAAAAAAAAAAAAAGCCCACTTGGAAAATATGTATTTCAGGGACATTTAGTCCTACAAGTCCCACAAATATTCAGTTGTAACCTTTTTGTCTCATTTGTTTACTTTTTCAGCATGTCACACTTAATTTGCAGTAATTTAGCAGAAGATTTCTTTATTAGATCTCAAATGTCTCTTCACAAATATCTTTGTTTGTATCTTATTTACTATAATCTGAAGGCAGCCAATTCGAATTAAGTGAAAGTAATTGTCTAAAATCTTTTTTAAGCCGATTTTTCCCCAGTTGCTGGTGCTTCTGTACGTGCATAGAAAGCATAAATAATTTTCTTTATGCTACTTGAATGTATGCCATCGTACACAATAGCTGCTTTGCATGTTGGTCTTGTTTCATGCAGGAACATGCGGGAACACCTGCCAAGACAGCAGTGTGTAAAACATACAAACCATGAAAATATTGTTAATTAGATCTCATGCGAAGGGATGGAGGCAACATAAAATCTAAACAACTGGCCTTGAACAAAGCATTTAAAGGTTCTTAGTGTAAACTTGCCCTCAGTGTTACCCTTACCTGTGTTATTTCACACAGATTTTGTGCTCTAATGAGGCTCTATAGGCTTTACTAGTCATCCATGCATCTCTGTGCACTGAAATTTGAATATAATTACTAATATTGAAAAAAACTGAGCTTTTTTTTTACACATCAGTGCTCTTACACTTGATGCGAGGAGATAACTCGAATTAAATAATCAACAGTCTAATATGACAAAGGAAGATGACATCTGAAGTATCTAAAATCAGTCTGACAAGTAAACACATGCACTCAGTCAGTTGTCTCAAACGGAAGTAAAGTACTGCACATACTGAAAGGAGTGAGTATTTGTCGTTAAATGGTGCAGTAATAAACTAATTTTGCAAAATTGCACAAATATAGCAAATAATTTGATACGCCAGTTTGTTGTCATACCTTCAGTTTAAAATGAAGCCCTCCTGTGGTGATCAATAGTCAGGGAAAATGTACAAACTGCAAATATCCCGGATAGGCTTACCTTACATAAGAATAAATATTTTCAGTATGAATATTAATTTGATCTCCAGTTAAGGGGGACAGTGCAATAGACTCCTGCATCACAGCATATAGCAGGATCCCATGGGTGAGGAGTTACAATCTACCATAGTACATCCACAGAGACATACTGATGTCTAGTGACTCACAGATGAAGATTCAAGAGGAGAGCTCTTCTGTTTTAAGACATTATCAGGTTTCAGTTCACAACTATAGATGAACTTGTTTTCTATTTTCATACACGTTTGAAATCCAGTGTCCAAGAACCGACACCTTACATCTGAACCCTAATTTTTTTCCCCCCTTTTGTGATATCTGTCCGAAATAAGTTTCTAAAACTAAATTACAAACAAGGCTACACAAAATCAGTCATTTGTGTCATACACATACACTTAAAAAATCCTGATTTTAATTGGCTGGAAGATGTAGATTGACTTTTGAAAACAGATGTCAGTCTTACTGAACTGTATTCCAATGAAGCTGTGTTATTTGCAGCTTTAATATTTTCAGCATAGAAGGCCAAATATATGTGAAGTTTGAACAACAATATAATAGCAAACAACTATTTGCTTTGTGAAGATAAAGTGGAGTATTGACATCTTGAGCAACAAATGACCTCAAACTCTTACTGTCTATCATAATCAGAGTTACCCCGATGTTTCAGTTTGAGGTTCATCCACAGGTGCATGTTAGTGCAGGTGAGTCCTTCTCTATCCCTCCAATGTCTGTTTTCAAGATGGTGGCCAGGTCACAAATATTCTTACATTACAACTGAACAGTATACAAAAATATGTTACTGAACACATTTAAGGCAAGAAAGAAGCAAAGCGTCATCTGTCCTGTGAACATTTTTACTCATCTGTTTTTCTTACAGTGAATGTTCTGTGCTAATCTTTAAACTGTTGGTATGAACAGCAACAGTGAGGTTACAGGTTACAGTGGCTAAACATCCTGAGGTTAGTGTCTTTTTGTCAATGGGCATAACAAATAACAACAAAATGGTAAACAACTTGAAATGGAGAACCACTCAAATGTAATTTAAGTGTATTTTATGTTTTTTTGACAATGAACAACTTAAAGAAGGGGGAAAACTTATGAGGTGTTTAGCTTTAGTGGAGTTTGTCTGAAGAAGCGCATTGAAAACAAGACTGAAGAGAACGTGCAAAAAACAGAACAGATCAGGGAAAGTGTCAGGTCAGAGTGTGAGTGGAATAGGGAGACAGTGATACAAGGCTTAAGTATCTGAGTGTTTGTTACAGAGACGGTCTAAGTATGTGTATGTGTGTGTGTGTGTGTGAGAGAGAGCTTTCTGTGATTTTATCTTGACTGGAGAGAAAGACTCTTAATTACATCATGTAGCCGGATGGGACGACAGGTTGAGAATAATCAAGATTACAAAGCAATCAGTAAAAATGATCTTGCTCCCTCTTAATTTTAAACCTCCTGTCTCGGCCCTGTGGACCTTGGACTGCCTAACCAGTCTGCATGGTGAGCAAATTTTGACTGAAGACTGAAATCAAAATTAGTAAGAAAAGTCAATAAAATGTGATACATAGCTAGATTTTGTTGCTAAGTGCTCAACAAAATGCAACATGCCTCAAATCAGGTCAAATCAGATAACTTTCAGGACAGAATAAATAAGACATTTTAAGTCGTATAAAATCATCCTTGCTGAAACTGCCCTGTAAGTTTTAAAGGTATTTCCAAGAATCTGAGTGCTGTGACTACAAAGGCAAAGTGTCTTTTTCACACAGATTGGACAGACAGCTACAGTGAAGGAAAGCCTAATGAAGACAATGAAAGAATCTGTTCTCCAGAGAGAGAGAGAGAGAGAGACATGTACAGGGTGTCTGTGGAGACAGAGATGGACAGCGGTGAAGAAATGACTCTGTGTGTGTGTGAGACAAAGAAAGCTAAATGTAAAGTGTATCCACCTCTGGCAGGATCCTAATAATGTTTGGTTTGTCATGCACTCTTATTTTTTAATCTTGTATAAGAAGGTTTGTGATAAGACAGCAGATAATCCAAAAGTTGTGTGTGATGCATCCTGATTTCAAACTTGGTAAGGAGCTACGGGGAATAATTAGGGCTTAGCTTGTAGTTGGATCATGTTTCATGCACAAAATACTGAAGCTCAATTTCTTGTTTTTGATGGGCAATTTTGTAAAATTGTCCTCAGGGAACTGACAGCGATGGTAAATACTTGCGTCTTCTGTACTGACAGACACAACAAGATGAGTTTCATTATTTTTAGAAAGTTAATTGGTTACGACTGTCACTTCTGGAGCCATATGAATGACTTTTGGCAAAAATAATAATAATAAAATGCCATGATGCAGCAATTTGCAGTCACATATCTATGTCACATCATGAAAAGTATTTCCAAATATCAGACTTGTTACTTAATACCTGTGGGAGAGATGAAATGCATGAGATAACAAAAAAAGATGGTTGAACAACAAAAAAGTATTCAGAGAGCTAAATCAGAAAATCAGAATGTTGTTATTTAATATATTCTGCTGGGACACTTTCAGTCCCACCTCACAGTGTGGAATACAGATGACTTCATCTGGTTAAAATTCAAAGCTTCAACAGAAAAATAGAATAAACACAAAAAACACAATGCAATCCAAGGTTCATATTTTATGTTAGGTTTTCTGTGGTTCATCTGATTGCAAGATAAACATCAATGTGCATTCCAGTATTTAACATCAAACCTGTTAAGACTTGAGTTGTTTTGTTTTTTTTTTTAACTAGGATTCTTTCCGGTGGTCCTACCATTTACTACTTCCTTCTTACAACTCTGCTCTCTTTTTAAACACTGTTTTAAAATCCAACAAAATGGCGGGGATGTTGACAGAAGCCAAGTGCAAAGACTTTTGATGAGCTTTCTAAATTCCTCTCCTGTCCAGCATTTGGCAGTGTAAGGACTTTAAATGCAACTCTAGTGACTAGAAATCATTAATTAAATGCACCTGTCAACAGTAAAAAGGGGAAGAAGAAGAAGATGAAGAAGAAGAAAAAGAGGAGAAAAAGGACGGAAGGAAAAAAGGAAAGGTGAATGTGAGATGTAGAGTATCTGCCAAAAGACTCTTCTCATTTGTGCAAAGACCGTAACCAAATGAAGAGTTTTTGTTAATCAAGAGCAACATCTGTCAAAAACACGCTTGTGTCAAATACGCCATATGGATTCTTGCTGAATCACATGACTGATTCCGACCACGTTACTGTAGCTCCAAACTTAATTAATGTAGGAACTGTGGGAACTAATTGTTGTTACTCTGCTATTTTACAGCAAGTAGTTAGTGAGTGGTGATTTACACTGTGTGTATTCTTTTTTAAACCTAAATGGTATGTGGAGAATCTCACCACTGCTCCCACTGTTCAACCAAGGGACGTCCCACGGTGGGTTACTGAAAAAAAAAAATCCTTATTTTCAAATCCCAGTGTAGACATTGTGGTATGCTTTACATTGTGAGGTTTTTTTTTTCTCTTAAAAAAGACCTAAATCAGAATGATAAGTGAGTTATCTCTTAGGAGAATGAATTCTCAAACTCAAATGTATATATCTATAATGAGACAGGTGGCTGTGTCACTGACTAACGAGATGTCTCTTTAGAAAATGTGTTAAACAAAGTGAGTGAAGCTCACATATCACCTTCATTGACGCTTCACAAATGCAGGTGTTATTTTTTTGTGACTCTTGTGTGAAGACATTTTCTCTATATGTGATTTTGTTTTTTCAGTCTACATGTACTTGCTAGTGATTTGCATTCATCTGGTGTCTATTTTTAGTGAACAGATAAAACCAGAGGGAGAAACAGAGTAAATGAGGAAAGTGCAACATTTTAATGAAATGGTAGAGACAGAAATAAGGCTTTTTAATGCCTTAAATTTAATATACAAAGGGAATCTAACCAGGCTTTGTGACATTCTTCTGCTTTCTCTCTGCTCTACATGAGTACATAGCATCACTTTGTGTGACAGCTGCATTCATATAAATGGAGGATTTACTTAAGAAAAGTGTTTGGTGCATGTTTAAACTTTTTATTTACCTGTTTTTGGTTTGTTTTTTCATTTTATTAAATCTAGTAAAGTTCATCAACAAGGTTAGTCTTTGGGGGTGTTTTCCCCTTTAACTTTTTTTGCTTAACTTTTACAGAAAGATGTATTTTACATAAATGACCATTTCTGTTGGATTCATTATGCATTAGCAACCAATTTAAACCTCTTTTTAAATATGAAGCTAGGTAATATTTCACACATTAGTGCCATTACAGAACAGACGGCTAAAGAAATGCTTGATTTAAATGCATAAAAAAGAGATGTTAGGGAAAAAAAAGGTAAAATGTGAGAACAGAGAAAATTTTATGCAGTAGGTATCATTAGCTTCAGTCACACACAGACAGCAGTGTACCCGATGAACCAATTTGTTTCACCTGTAAAAAACTGTTCAGTCAACCAGGGGATGACGTACACATTATGTGCAAAGCTGCAAAAGCCAGAGGATGTTCAAGTTGAAGTTTCTTGTTGAGCGGATCGATTTGTGCCATTTCCCCAGTGTGAAGTCGTAGTTAGGAGGCTCATGTTTT
>JAUZTA010000024.1:4956986-4967330 GCA_034780835.1 Ctenochaetus striatus
CAGCCTGGACACAAACAGCAGTCTTACCTTGTTTTTGTGTTGTTGTTTTTCACAACTTCCTTGTCCAGCTGCCTCTGATGGCTAATTTCTTTTCTAATTGTCACAAGTGCACAAAGCTGGCTGCCTCATATTAAATCTGCACAGGAGTGAGCAGCCTGCTGTGTTTGTTGTTTAAAAGGTGGTGGTGATCAGGTTCACAGACTTTACAAGAGACTCAAACAATACCAAGACTTGAACCAAACACTGCAGGAGGGCTGAAGTTTTGCATTTTGATGTTTTGCATGTTTATGTGAGACACCAGTCAGAGAGCGTGGAAAGAAGTCAGCGACAGGACTAACATGAAAACAACAAAATACGTTACCTGTGAACATTTCATGACATCTTATGGCATCAGTAAACTATGTCTTTTGTTTTTACTGTTTTAATTAAAAGACCTCTAATGGACAAAATGACATATTGTGCAATTAATGCATGAAATAAATTGGCACACACAGTGCCAAAAAAAAAAAAAAGCCAAAACTTCTTTACTGCAGTTTTGTTTCCGTTTTGTTTACATTTTGTTGAATAGCCTTCATGGCTTTGGTTGAATGCTCCTGTCGTGTGTTTGTGTTTTTGTCTCTTTAAGTTGGAACATCCCTTGTGTGGGATCAATAAAGGTAATCCAATCTTGTATTTGATACTCATTATAATAAAAAACAGTCAGGGGAGAAGAATAAAAAAACATTTTTTAAAACATACAATGCAAACAAGATTTTCATAACACAGACATTCTTGGATCCATTGTTGGAGAGCTACATAATGAGACCATGTAAATATTTGTTTGTTTGTGTTAATCAGTTCAAACTTGTAAGGAAAACACATTGTATCATATTTCATTTTGCTTCAGGGCAAGTAATGAAAATCCTGTCTGTCTACTTCAGTTTATTGTGAGCTGTAATAAGCCACAAATCCTGACTGAGGCTGTGGGGAATAAAAGGAAACCAGACAGAGACTATAGAGGATGAGAATGATGAGAAAAGAAAAGCAAAAAGAAAACATCAGAGGGATTTCAGAGAAATTAAAAGCAAGATTGTACTCTGTTCATATTCTATATATTTAGATTTTATGTAATTTATTTTCTGAAAGTATAGGCATTATTTTCTTGGCTCCTTGCTGTCCAGCCATGTGTCTGTAAACGGAATCACTTAGATCATAAAGGGACTTCAGTGTTTGTAGATATGAAGAAAATATAAATAAAGTTACATTTTAATGATGCAGCCTTCTCCGAAATAAGAGTAGCAATGAAATTCAGATCTTCAAACTGTCATTTTGGATCTTTCAACACTCAAATCTGAGAAGGCAGAGTGGTAACAAGCAGAGAAGTCAAAGTCAAAAAAGCAATAAATGGCTGTATGATAACAGTGGTGTGCCAGCTTCTCTCCACTAGCCAGCAAAAAGTCTTTTTTATCACTATTTTAATTGCATGGGTGGTTGCATAAACACACACACACTCATGCAAAAATAAGTTGAAAGTGCCACTCAACCCAAAATCCATCCTTCATGTCTAAAACACTCAACCCCCTGCAGACCTGAAATGTGGCTCTTCTGATGGAAAAAGGAATTAATAAAAAGTTCTCAGTGTTCCTAAAGCCTAACCCAAGTCCTCACTGCTCATCCACATACTCAGTCAGATCCTGTTGTTACCAAAATAGCTCTGAAAACACTTCATCCATGACAATCCTCACAACAGACTCAGCTTAGGTCATGAGAGTGTGCATCTTTGTTTGCATTCAGAAGCACTCACCAGTGATGATGAAAAAAAAAAAAAAGATGAATAACAAGCATCGCTGACGCAGGCACCGCCATCTTGCACAGTTTTGGTGCTGTTTGGAGAAAGAGTTTGCACAGTACTGATTGGTGGATGGAGGAGTTTTGAGATCCAACCTTAAAATGTTAGAAAACCATCTCAGGGAAAAAGTATGTCTGACTTGTACTTTAATTATTTAATTTGGTCCATTCTGCCAACATGGAGGGACAGCGTTTATGACCTACACTACAGTCAGACGCCTGGTGGTGACTTAAATGTGTTAGTTTTACTTTGAAAGAGCTGTACTGTTGCTCATCTTTTCAATGTCAGTGCTACTCGCCTCCTATTTTTCTATAAGAACCACGTTCTAAGTTCACTGATTTTGCACCGATACTGTGCTTCATGCAACCAATTCTACTTTTTTTACGTTAATGAAACAGTCTGCCATTTTTGTCATTTGTTTTCGAGCAGGGTCAGATAATAAGATCAATACAACTTTCATGACTCCACAGTCAAGAGATGGTTAGCTTATAGCCTAGCATAAACACAGAGGAAAAGCTTTGTTGTTTCTGTCCCACAGTAACTCTAATCTAAACTAACTCTAATGTTGATTGTGTAATCTCAAACATTACAATAAAGGGGAAAGGCAAATTATGGTTTTAAAGCAAATTATGAGAAAGATTATCTCTTAGCCAGGAGCATTGACTTCCTGGAAAGTCGTCGCAATGGGAGACAACCATGAGATATGCAGATTTTTTTGTTTGTTAGTTTGACAGACTAGCTGTTTCCCCCTGTCTGCCATCTTTCTTTCATGCTAAGCCAACCTGTCCTGATTTTATCTTCATATTCAACAGACAGACAAGAGAGTGATACTAACCTTTTCAGCAATCTCCTGCCAAGCGGGGGAACTGGACTGTCTTTATTACTGCAAGATTGAAATATTGAATAGAAATATTGAACTTGTTTTTCTGCTGTTTCTTGTGCTTTACTGAATGTGTAATGAACTAAAATGTATCACAATAATGAGTGTTTTCCCTATGAGGTGCATTCAGTTTTCAATTTGAAGGCTTACTGAAGTATCATGTTTCAGGATTTTCAGGAAAATTAGCGATTGAGTGGTCAGTTGTGTGATCTTACATGACTTTCCATGAGCTAAAGATCATGATAAATGACACCGTTTTCATAAATAAAATCACCAGGCTAAGGGTCCCTCTAGGCCAACAATATCCCTCCATCTCTCAATTCTGCACACTTCTACCATCTCTAATAAAAGTGTAATATCCTTAAATTGAACACATTTTACAGGGCATCCCAGCAAATACCAGTTCAAATTGCACAAAATTAGAAATGGTGGTAGGCGGCAGTTTGCTTGATGGGATTCTGTACACCAATGGAGGTGTAACAGCGGGCTTGAAATGGATAAACGAGTTGACACGGAGAGGTTGAAGTAAGTGACCTTGAGTTAATATACCTGCAGCAGCTCGACGCAGACTTGACTGAACGGGAGGTTCTGTGGAGGGATACAGGTCACTGTTAATATACTGCTGTTTGTTTTATACAACAGTGAATTTGTGTGCCTTAATACCATAACCAAGATGTTATAAAAGCTGTTATTCAACGACCAAAGTGAACTCTTTTTATGACCAATATGTATGATATTCTATATGCGGCGGCATCAGCGACAGCTTTGGCAGCTCCTGAGTTCTGCTTCCCTGCAGATTAAATGATCTATGTCTGATATCAAAATGACAAGGATCTAATAGGAGATGCTAATAGGAGAAACACGCAGGTGTTTAGAATAGCAAATGTGAAACCTTAATAGGTGTAGTCACTGATGTATGGTGTGTATAAATACCGAATGCAGAGCACATATATGAAAAGCTATTTACGTCAAAACTTGGTGGATTATTTCTCAGTTTAAAAGTTCCTGGGTATTTATGTGTGACGCAGCTGCATGTATGACAAAAAGTAAGGAGAAGTGGTCTTATTATTGTATTTTACCACAATTGCTTGACGAAGAAGTCAAATCAAAGGTGTAAATTTGACTTTAAAATCAGAACAGAGGGGCAAATTGTGCTCAGAGTGACAAATGCTTAATATCCTTGGGCCTCCTGGCAGCTCAGATATCAGGATGTGGATATGATTCGTTTAAATTCCCAGTTCTTGTCTCTGCGAGGCTCTCACTGGAATCAAGTTTAACAGCTCTGCCCCGGGGCTTTTAAACATGTGAGTGTGTTTTATCATCACTTTTTCATCTGGAAATTTCTGTCATGTGCACAACAGAAATACGCAAAATTACATAATGACTTAACCACTAGCATGTTTTCACACACGTTGCACCGTGATTGCTTTGCATTCAAAAATTTACAACTTTGCATGTTGCTGTCTGAAGCTGTGCACCAACATAACAGCAAATCAATAAGCTATCAGAACTTTATGCATGGGAAATGATAAAATCAATTTTTGCATCAGAGTTCATTCAGGATTTATTTCATAAGCGCTTAGGTGTCTTATCAGGGAACACCTCTGAGCCAAATACCTAATTACCTAATACTGCAGAACAAAACTTAAAAAAAAAATTCATTACAACAAAAATGGGGTAGAAATGAAGGACGAAGCTTCATGTGTGAAAGGTTTCTTTTATGATGCCTGTTAGATAGACGTACTTGAAGATGATAGCCGATTTCTTTTAAACTAAAGGCATCATCTTAATAAATTATATTCCCACAGAAGGATTTGCTTCAGAGCTCAAAATATGTAAATGTCTTATATTAATTCAGTCTAAGGGTACGTCAGCTGTACCAGAAAATGAAAAACAAGGGGAGTAGAAGGAGAGAGGGCAATTTTTTATTGTATAGATGATGTGAAATAGACAAAAATGAAATGCACAGACTGTAAGTGATGATAGGGGGGGAAAGTCAACTTCATTTATTTCGTCAGCTGGCAAGTTTCCGCCAGACTCTGATTTGTGTTTCAGGGATAAAGTCAGTGATTAATGGGTAAGCACTGGAAATCATGGACTAGTCTGAATGCAAATGGATGCTCCTCCAGCCAATCAATGCTCATTTTCTTCAGTGGATGGATGGGATGCCCAGCAGTGCAAAAATATGAAGAAAAAAAAAACCAAACACATGCTCCTTTACAGTGTCCAGTGATGATGAATGGAAGAGTTTAGGCAAATCACTCATCTGAATCATACAAGTCACAAGTCAAGTCACATGTCAGAGTTCAAAAGATGCAAAGCACATTGTGTTAAATATTTAATGTCGTATGAGGCTTTTAGCTGTAAAGACACGTATTTTTATGTCAGAGACTGTCAAACCTTTGCATTTGTTCCAACCCCTCAACCAAATATAGCGTCATGCTGCTGCACTAAACTGAGCTAATGATTAATCCTCACAGGCCAGTGTCTGTCTCAGTACACGTTGCATTAGAGATGTAAGTGTGTCCCAATCTTCTCTGCATGAGTAACATTCCCTTTCTCTCCAGGTGAGCTCAGTCAGCTTCCCTCAAGAGCCGCAGTCGACTGTCAACCAGCAGCTCAACGTTGTTCGATGTTGGGAAGTGTTATTGTAAATAATAATAGGTCTCGTAGGTGAGTTTAACAAAACATACATCCATCTCTTTCCATGCATATACAAGACTCTTTTTCAGTTTGACATCCTACGTTTTCGCTCCTTCTCCTTCTCAAACCAGTAAATCTTTTCTCCTTCCTCTTCTTTAGATTAAATGAATTAGACCCAAAACACACAAACGCCCCCTTCTGCAATATCAGTGGGATTCTGCTCTATGGAAGCTCACAATCACACCTCTTTCTCCCAAAGGCACTTACCATAATCGGATCATCCACCAACACACTTTGCAAACAAAACCTGCCAGAATTTGGCTAAAGGTTCAAAATAATATAACTGCACCTTGTGACCGTGTACCTTGTGTATTTTTTCAAATCTTTATTCATTGTGTTTACTCTGATACTCCCTGTTTTTCAGCATCTATATTCATTTTTCAGTAAAATCAGATAGTGTGCTGTTGATGAACCCAGCACATTTTTGGTTGGATTTTTTTCTTTTTATATTAATATGTCATTATTGCAGTGTATTCATTTTTAAGGTAACTACTTCATGTAAACTTGTATTTGTGTGGTAAAAACACTTATCAACTGATGAACCTGGATGTTTTGTTCTTTCATTCATGCCATACTTTAAAGGTTTGAGCTCATGTATACCAAACCCACTAGACTGTCTTGATTATTTCCTTCACAGCCACCTGATATGTGACCGATGATAAATACCTCGAATGCCCCCAAGTTGTGTCAGGAAGTGTGACAAAGATTAAAGGAGAAATATGTGTTCATACCACTGGTGAGCTGCAGAAAGAACAGCGGTGATGCCATACTGAAAGATCAGTAAAAAGTGAAGTTATTGGAGTTGAAGTGATGGATGGGCACAAACAGCTTATCTGTGATGCAGTGAGTGACCTGACATTTTCCACTGTGACTGAAGTTATATATTTAACCATGACAGAAACTTTCCACTGTCCTTCATAAAAGTTCTGGTTGTGTAAGGTTTTGTGAAGTTTTTTTTTGTATTTTTCCAAAAAAAGTCACATGTCTGCCGGCTTTGGCCCCCATGTGATCAGGGCCACCACGCAGACTACTAATGGGAACACGGGGCCCGACCGACCCTGAGCTCAGCCTTCCCCCTCAGTTACTCTTACTTTTGGCACATAATGGCACATAATTTAGCTAACAATGAAAAACGGTGACTGTTTTTTATGTTCTAGGACAGGTGATTTTCTTGACTGACATGACGATTGTTGCTCATAAATTTTATCAGTTGTAGCTCGCTAGCAAAATGAAGCTAATAATGAGTAATTTGGTAAAGACTTTTTATGTTGCTAGATTATCTGTTTAAACACAAAGAGCAAAATAAATCTTACTTTGATTAATGAAAAAATATACTTCAACAGACAATAGATTAAATACTTGCTTTATTTTGTTTTATTGTATTTCATTTCATTCTATTTTGAAAAAAGAAAGACTGCTTAAGATGACGACTTAAAATTATAAATCTAACAAATGTAATGCTATTTTTGGTCTCAAGTTTGGCTGGGTTTGCTCAATAAATTATATGACATGTTTGAGTTGCAGCACCTCTGAGGGGTTAAGACACCAATCATGAAGTACGAAATCCGTTCTGATTCGGACTGTGAACTTTTGGTGCAACTTGTCTCCTTCTTCTTCTTTCTATGGTAAATGCTAAAATGCCCAAAAAGCGAACAGCACATGCATTAATGTTAAAGCACATACGAGAAGCTGCAAGTAAAGCAATCCTAATTTATCAGGTTTGGGTTCGATGGGGAGTGTGGCTGTCTATCACAGTTTGGTTTAAATGCTGCTCAGGTGCAGCAGCAGCACGGCAACATAAAAGCTCCTCTTTGATTACACTGGCTATTCTGGATAACAACTCTCTCATGTATCTTTCAGCTCCAAAACTTTCAGCTTTTTATTTTTTCAAATTTACTGTGTGTGGAAAAACATACACAAATCTGACTTGGTGCACATTCAGCCCTGTGACACAAACACTTCAATAAAAGAGAATCAATTTAACAAACATCGCAAACATTGCTGGTGTTTAAGAGTTTGACTCCAAGGCTACATGCCGCGGTAACACACATACCGACAGCAGGCAAGTTCAGTTTACTTTCGCACAGTGTTTACTGATATAAATATGACCGCTGTGTGCCTGCATATCAATTCTTTTCTACAATAGATAATTGGATGGATGGATAGATAGTCTTTGTCGTTCCGACTCGTTTTCAGTCTGTGCAACCAGATAAACACATGCAACCAGAGTGTAAGATATACATAAATGTCACATGATCAAAAATCCCTACATAAATTGTATATAAAAAATTACATACTGGCTGCTAAAATCTTCGCATGAACAGTCATCGAACAATTACAGCCTGGTTTCCATATGGGCCACATGTTTACATAGAGTTTATAGTTATATGGATTTATGACTCTAGAGCTTTGTAGAGCCACATGTATAGGGCTTATTACTATGCACGTAACAGTTTTATTGGTGGATAATTTATGTTCAGTCAGTAATAGTCAGGATTTGATCAATTCAAATTGGCTTTGTGAATTCTCAGTCATGGCAGCACTACTTTAAACACTCCAAAGTACCACCCTGAGTTTGTTTCAAAGAGTTGGAGGAGCTGTTAAATGTTTGAGCTCGACAAGGAAATCATTATTCAAGTTATTTCAGGTTCATAGATTTCTCCTGTTTTCATTAGTGCTGACAGCTGTAATTAAAAGCTCCAGTCTTGAACATGAGTAAATGTCAAACTGCTGATGACATTTGCTTTGTTATTTGAGCCTTATAAAATATTACAATAAAATATTCCTCTCAAATTTATATTTCCAATTTTAAACGAGACTTGCACCAAAATCTTGTTAACAGACAGTTCAATATGATACATTTTGGGAACGATTATGGTCACTTTCATTATTTGTCTGATGCCTGAGGCAAAGTATTTATTAATCATACAGACTAAATAGCTCTGTGCTTTATTGCAGTGCTGCTTCTAGATATTCTCCATTAAATTAGGCCAATAATCCCTATAATACTCATCTGCCTTACAGAGGAGTTCATCCAATAGGCAGAAACATTTTGACAAATCAGTTGTCAAACTGTAAATGCCTGAACAAGGACTCTTCCATGAAATACTGTACAGAAATTAATTTTTCCCACTTGATGAACCGTAGAATTTCAGTGATCCCCCTGTCTTTTCCTCTAGCTCCATGGGATTGGCAATGAGGTTTTTAATTATGAAGTCTCTTTTGAATGGATAATATATGAGACAGAGATTTATGTACCCCAAGCTATAAAGTTTAATATAAAGTTTGAACCGTATAAGGTTTAGTGGTTCCTTTAACTTAACTGGTCATAACTAGAGTCATTTTCGGTGTGTCTGATCATTTGGTTGATCTCTATATACCTGAAAGAGTAATGACTCTCCCACCAGTCTCAGCTGTATTTTGTGTTTCTAGAGTTGTAAACAAATGCTAGCAGGCTCAAATGTTAGAATAAGGTGTTGATTAGTATATTGGCCTTGTAAATGTGAGCATGGTTTACTCATCATGGCACCCTATTTTCAAGTCAAGTCTAAATATAAAGCCCTGCTCCTCACACAATCTGTCATGGTTTGCACTATTAGTCTACTCATTTCCTGTTTGTATGCTTTATGTTTTTATATTTCATGCTTCCCTTCCCCCTTCTTTGTTTTCTTGTTTAATGATGTATTTCTCCTGTTGCCTGTTTGTTTTCTTTCTCCAGTGTATTTAAGTCTGTTTTTCACCATCTTTGATTTATCAGTTTGTCTACTTCTGTTCCTCAGACCTGTGTGTGTCTCCAAGTCCTGCCTGTGCTCCTCATGTCAGCTTTGTTGTTTAGTTTAGTTTTTGAGTTTTCTTTCTAGCTCTTTGATTTCATTTTACCTGCTCTCTCTTTTTTTTTTAAACCTTATTAGCAGATTTTGTTGTTAAAGTTTGGTTTTGGTTCGGATCCATTTTGAACTGCAAAACCTTGACACAGTCTGTACAATAAACAAGTAATAAGCACAAACTTACAAATAATTGCATCATACCTTTGGTTTTACTAAATTAAGCTCATTAAAATAACTCTTTATCCAATAAACTCAATATAAGCATGTATTATGAGGGGAATACAAATAAAATCGGAACGGTAAACAGCAGAATAATGTAGCCAACCAAAAGAGAACAAACAAAAGTCAGTAAAATCTTGCTAGGTTTTATACTTTGACATTAACAAACTGGCACAAGAAGGTTCCAGAGACAGTCTGACTGTACGATCTGCATCTCTATGGAGCCAAACTCACCACTGGTAAGTACTGGTTTGACAGGTTTCCCAGAAACAGCCCAAAAAATGCCTTTTCTTTTCCTGAGGAAGAATTTGTCACGGGTGATTACCTTACTGACAGTGTTATCAAGCACTTCTCCACCCAGAAGCCCTCCCTGATCCGAATATTCTGAATCAATTCCTCACACACAGATCGCACGCTGGCACATCTCTCACACACTGAGTGACTTCTCATGCCCCAGAGAGGCTCAGTGCAGCGAGGAGGAGTGAGAGCGAAGGGCTTTACGTGGGCTTAGCCCCTCTGGGACGGAGTCCTGCTAATCAGCCGTGATCACAGACAAAATGTCAACATGCAACAGCAGCATAACTTATATTTCCCCTATAAAATGCCTCCCTGAGTCGTTTGTTTCCTCCTGCTGTCTATTGCTGCTTCTTGTTCCATTTTTCCGTTCACTGCACTGTTATTGTTAACATTTTTACACCCACACACACACATTGTCATTTGTGGTTTGTGTGTTTTGGGCAGAAATCGAAATGGAAAACAGTTTGTTCTCGGATGACAGGAGGCCTAAAAAAAACAGAGGCTTCTTTCAGTTTTTGTGTAAAATAAACCATCTCTTAGATTTTTTCTCATCTCTGAAGTCTAATACAGCTTTTCCCAAACTTCGGGTC
>JAUZTA010000024.1:4973913-4987720 GCA_034780835.1 Ctenochaetus striatus
GTTTTCCTCAATAAGAGTGATTTTTGTTTGATACTTTTTTCACGTAATTGTTTCCTCTGTAAGAGTGATTTTGATTTGATACTTTGTCAATAAAATTGTTTATTCTAAAGAGACGAACTGTGTAGAGTCGTGCACTTGGGTTCACAACCTAGTTGAGTCGTGACAGTTCCTCTTTAACGCACTGAGAATTAATGTTATCCTGGCTGATGACAGCAGCAACTACATTGTGTGCATCTCTAAAACGTGCCATCACCTCACAAACCATGTTATAATTTATGAAGTGCATTTACAATTATCACATTAGCTGGTTTGTACTACTGGGATTCACATCACAGGCAATGATGTCTGTCATGCTGCTCCACACTCTTCACCTCAAACCTCAGACACAAGTCAACAGATGTTCTGAACACTTTGGTTTGAACGTTTTAGCAGCTGCTGCATCTGCGAAGCATCTGTAATAAGACTGTGGCAAGCGGTAGTTGGTTTGACAAATCTATCATAATATACAGTATGATATAATATTAATGGATAGTTTGGGTGCATGGGAATGCAACAGATGAGATACAAAATGCTTGGAGGTGTAGGTTAGCAAGGGAGTTTGAAATGTCAACACCTGTGGTAACACATGCATCAACTAAAGCAACAGTGGGAATGTCACTATAAATGAAGGTGAATAAACAAATGTAATACCAGTCAAGTCCCATTCAGCTTTTATATTGTTGTTTTGCCATGTTCACTGGCATTTCATGCACATGCAGAAGGTAACCCTTAACATCAGTAACCTCATTTCTGTCAATGTCAGATGCTTTTAGCTCATTGTTTTATACAAAAGTATATATTTTTTAAATAGACTGAATAAAATGCTCTGTTGCAAACAGGGGCACTTCAGGGTTAGTTTGATGTTAGCTGGGGCTAATGCTGCTGTGGCTCCACCCCTGAAATTGCCCATGCATGAAAAACTTGAGTTTTCACTGACAGAATCCATCTTGAAAATGATTCAAAGGTGAAAGTGTAGTAGCATTAGATAATTTTTTTATATAAATTTAAATTAGTTCAATCCTCCAGTGTTCTTTGTCCTCTGGGTAGTCACTGGGAAGTCATTTGAGATTTAAGGGGTATAAAAAAAAGTGTCATCAGCACAACAGGGACCAGAATAAAAAGAAATATGAGTTTGTTTTATTTTAATGATTTAACACCAACATTAAGAAGATGATCGGGCCTGAAAAAGGACCTTGGAGAATGCCATGTACAGATGGGAGTTAAGGGTAAATAACCTCCCCTGGTGCAAATGTCTGAGCTCTGTGTGATAAATATGTTAAATTCCAGTCCAAATGAGGAACTGAGATCCCTTTAGATCTAAGTAGTCATTTTAAGCCTGGACCTTATTGGAGAATTTGAATAACATACTTGGTTTCTGCACCAGCTTCTAAAAGTTGATTTGTCCACCTGGAAAATTCCAGTCTCGCTAACAAAACCACATTCACACAATCAATTACATAGCAATTGTTTAATCAAAGGGTGATGAAATAATTGTTGGTTATTTCACTGAATTATGACTTGATTGACTAATTGATGCATTCATTCAATCAATCATTCACTGTAAACACATCCGGCTGTTTTTCTCAGTTTTCTGCGACATGTTAGACAGCAATCCTGGCACCCTTCAGTGCTGTGATATATGTATATATGCCTCTGTGTGTTTATCAGTTTCAGCACAGCATAAATATTAATCTTGGAACTACAATCTTTTCCACCATTAGGAATTTGTCAGACACAGCGGTATCCTCTGTGTGTATAAGAAGCATGTGATTACAATTACTCCACTTGATTCGCTCCTGGCATAATGATGTGTTTAAAATGTCTTTACACAGTTGGTGGGGTTTCTTTTTTTCAGCGGTGCACAGACCACTGCAAACCACTGATACACTTATTTACAGTGATAAATCTGCTGATTAAAATTTTGTGACATCTTGAAGCCACAAGGAAGAGGGAGGAGGGGAGATGTGTGTTTATATGAGACAGTTTGTTGATGGCTTTTGGCACTCTGCAATGTGCACACATAACAGGAGTTAAAGTGAAAAATGTACACAAGGAAGTCAAAATATATACAAAGGAATGAATATACAATTAGTACCTATTCAATACAGAGTACTTTTTATATTTAACAGTAATTAAGATGTATAAGAACAGCTTACCGGATTTTAATCAATCTACAGTGGCTAAACTGTGACATTTGGTCTTTCCATAGTTATCAAAGCTCGTAGTCCAATCGCAATAATACCACAAAACAACACACAGTTCCCCAGCTATGTAAGTGTCTTTTCTGTGCATCTCTTTTAATAGAAGAAAAGCTAAAAATAAATCTAATTGGCCATTTTCACCTCTCAAATTAGTCATTTAACATAAGAAGGAGATTACATTATAACATTGATGTCAGTGATTTTTGTATATTTGTCTTTGGTGTCTGATTCCTGATGTTGATATTCTGCTTGATGAGTAAGTACAGTAATTTGATCTATTCTAAGCTTAAATAACAAAAGCTGCATCATGAATGATCTGCTGTACATCTCTGATTTTAGATGATCTGCTTTGCTTCCTGACGGGAAAGTAAAATTGAGGTTGGCTTCTTTGTCCTCAAAATCTGAGTGTCATACACACACTTACTGCAATTTTACTGTTCTGAAATTGGCCACTTCCACAGAGTCTCTTCAAGATGAAAATGATCTCCCGATTACTGCCGTGCAAATCTGCAAAGAACGTTTAAACATGAAAAAAGGGGAAGGCATTGTTGTGCCACCTTCAACCTGGAGGCAGAGTTAGAAACAAAGCTGTCTGAGTAAAACAGGGAGACAGCAGGATGAGACAGGAAGAATAGATACTAAATATGTCTGCAAATTGGAGGATAACAAGGTCGAGCAGATTCTCAACCTCCAAGCAGAGGATGAGTTGACCTTGCTAAAAAAACATTGGCCTCAGGTAAACATGGATTATGCCAGAAGTGATACATGACTAACGGAATGACAATATTTTTATGTCATTCATGTTCATGATTATGCTTGATGTTTGATTCATGTTTGACAAGCTTGAATAAGAATTTTAAAGGTCGGTTCTAACATCTATGCCCTTCTTCTCCATTGATAATGGCAGTTTATTAACCAAGTTAGTCTGAAAAAACAACTTCACCTTCAGAGGTGCTTCTTAGACACATTTTGAAGACTGGTTTATTTTAGGTATATCCTCACCTTTCACGTATCATTAAGTATCATGAAGTCGTTACCCACAAAGATCAGCTTCGCCATGTCGTGTGAGGCACTTTGGTTGTATTCGAGTGGAGAACGAAACAACCTTTTATTTCCAGGAGGAAGCAGATTAATGCGGCTCTTTCTGTCTTCTGTAATCACTGAATTTCTTTTCTCTCCACACTAATTTGCATTTTGTTATTCAAGGACTTTGTCAGGGATCAATGTGGCATTTACTTCCTAATGGAACCCTGTAATAGTCCAAATGAAGATGGAAGAATCAGCCCTCCTATTGACACTCATTACTGTTTCACCACTGTTTAGTTTGTGTCTATTGTCCTGATTCTCTGTAATGAAAATGGAGACTTACAAAAGTGATCCATATTCTGCTCTGTGTCCAACATGATTCTCTTATTCCTCACTATACTGGGGGTACATAGCGGTCTCAATTAGCATATTCAGTTCATGGGACAGCCCTTTGTGCTAAAATGGATTGTAGAAAAATCCTATCACAGTGAGCTTATGCACAGTGTTCAGTGTTGAGCTGTGAGTATCCCATCTTGAGCTTCATGAAGGGCCCTTAAGATTTTAATACAAAATCAGTTCTGCAGAACTTCAGTTTCCCTCCATCATAAGATGCTCACATCTGCATCTTTATGTCTCCGTCACTATGCAAAGCCCTCAGTCATATAGAAAAGTGAACGACTACTTTCATGTCACGGATTATAGGGGTCAAGCTTCAAGGAATTTTTTAACCCTTAAAACAGATATGGACATTGTTTACTAAAACAATTTTAGTCACACGAGGGGTAGCCCTAAGTTCCTTTAGGAGGAGCCCTATTAACTTAAGTGACCCTCTGTTTTTTGATTTTCAGTGAAACAGTGTCTCAATAACATGGCTTGATACATTGCTATGAACCCCAGATGGTCAATCCTTCCATGTGTTGGTGATTCTTTACTTCCCAAAGGGTCAATTTTTTTTTCTGGTGAAGTTCACAGCAGATACTACAAAAAATTGCCAAATATGCCTTATGATTACCATAGTTATGCATTCCAAAACTTTTAAAAAAGATGAAAAAGCACAAAATTTCATAGACATTCATATTTAATAACTGAGAAATCGACCTTTCCCATAGACCTGCCTCAAGGCTTACAATTGTTATAAAATCGTCCTCTCAAATTTCAGGACAATTTATCAAACAGATGTTCAGACATTCATGCCCCGCTTAGATTTAATTGCAATAGCTTCCTTTCTATTGGCAAACACTTCAGTTTTATAGGTTATTGTTCAAAATGATGATTAATGACATTCCAAACATCTTGATCTATACTTTGTGTATAGATCTAAATACCAAATATTAGCATACTGACATAAACAAAGATGGAGAGCAATACCTGCCACACATTAGTATGCTTACATTGTTACTGTTAGCATTTTAGCATGATGATGTTCAGTTAAAGAGAGATGCTGGAATGGCTGTAATGACAGAAAGACAGAATTTGTTTACTTTAATGTAAACTTAAATGCTTCTCTCCAGTGAAGATAAACAGAAAGAATAAATCCAGATCTTTGCGTGGCCAAAAAAATCTTTGCGACTGAATTTTTGGAGCAGAAAATACAACTTGACATTGATTTAACACACTGCTTTTCTAGACCAAATTGTTACTGATTTAACAATGTAAACCTGGCTTGAAAAAGTACCTAAATATCAATTCTGTAACGTGTAAAAACCTCCTCACATGTCTGTGTCTTATAATGAAATACGAAATAAACACACAATTAGAGCTGAACAAGATGCCAGATGACCATGTTTTATCCACAAACAGCTCATCTAGTGGCCAATCCATTAAAAAAATCATGATAATAATACTTTTAGTCAAGAGATGAGGCCTGTTACTCTAATCAGAGATGTTGCAGAGGCTGAACCTCCAAGCTCTGATTCTGAAGACAGGGACTTGGAGGCAATTTTTCCTCACTGTGCCTGAATCCTATTGATGTGCTAACCAAAACCAGAGAAAAACACCCACAATAGACTGTAAACACAACCACAATACACTCATAAAACAAAGACTGTGTGTGGCAGAGGGGCTGTCTGGCAGCTCCTCAGACTTACATGTCCACTAAGGAGTGATGGATGATCCGCTAAGGAGTCTCCTTGCAGGCAGGCAAACACAGATGCTCAAGTTTGTTCAGTCTAAACACTTTCTAACTATATTTCACCGATAGAAAGCTGTTCAACACAAAGAAGCCATTTTTAAGTCTAAAAAATACAGAACCATTTAAGCCTCACCTCTGTGACTCATGGCAAGAAATTTAATTAGTGCCGGGCACATGAGAAAAAAAAAGGATGACTCATACTACAATACAGATAGAAGGACATTGTGTGTTTGTGCACGGCAGACAAAAGAGTTGGACAGTAGCCTCACAATGAACGATGAAAAAAGGTGGTGGAAAGAACTTCTAATTGTTTTTATAATACACACCATATGGCAGATCAGGCTTGTGATGGCTCACTGCAACTAAAACCAAAAGTAAAGTTGTTTAAATGAAATAAAGACAAACGTGAGGGTGGTGTTTCACATACAAAACAGCACCACGATGACTCAAAACAAAGCAAATCCAATCATCTTTTTCGTTAGTCCTTTGATCGTTGGAACCAGTATGAGCTAGTATTTGTCGAGCGAGGAAAATCCAGAAAAATGCCTGGACAAGTTGCAATCACAGGAGAGCCATCTGGATCAAACCGCAGATGGAGAGAAAAAAAAAAAAAAAGGCCAATTGAAAACAGTAATATAAGCTGTCGAGTCAATTTAATCGAATGAACTGAGGAAAAGAAAGTAAACATCCCTACCGCATCACCACCACACTATATTAATCACAACTGATCAGTCAGACAGTAATGTGGAATGAGCAGTTAAACAAAAACACTTCCATGCTCAGTATGAACACACACGCTTTATCACACAACCCTGCTTGGAAGACTTTTTTTCTTTTTCGCTATAAACATTAAGTGTTACAGAAAAGCTGCAGACTGATGCAACACTTTGTTAACTGCATCTAAAGGTCAGAGTTTTTCGTCGTCACAGCCTCCAATTTATGAAACATCCAGAAAAAAATAACCAAGACCTTGTTAATTATGAAGACTGAGGTGTCATAATTAAGGATTTCATTCATTCATTAAAAGCCCTGATGCCACTGATGCTAACTCTGGTAATCCACAGTAATATCACAGTTTTCTGGCAGGAAACATATGGTGCCTGTAATTCAAAATGGGTAATTAATCATAAACGTGGCCTCATGTCTTTTGCATTTTGAGAAATGAGATTCAAGTGTTGTCTTTTTCATGCTCCCAAGCGTCCCCGTGCTGGAATTGCGATGGCAATTAGGCTTTGACCATGGCTAATGCCCATTTCAATCAAATGTTCACTCTTCATAATGGCAGTCATATGTTTAATGTCTTGATAGTGCAGGTGACCATATGTCAAAAGTAGCTGTCACCTGCTGATTCATGGGATTTTTCCAGCATTTAATAAAGAGATAAGTCTTGTCCTTTAATATCCCTGCAGCTAAAAGCCTTTTAGTCACTTCATTTATCACCATTCCAGCTGTCCCTTCAGTTTTTGATTAATTCATTCAGACAATTTTAGAGGCCAAAATGGATTTTAAAACTGTAAAGTCATACCCTTCACCCTAAAACATGTATTAAATGAGTTTCCCTTGAAGGGCAAGATTTCTTTGATGATCATTGAAGTTTAATTAAGCTTTATAAGCATCCTTCAGTCCACTGACTATACACCTGTTTAGCTTTTAATGTACTATTACCAGTATTATCACAGATTTTATTAAATTCACTCTGAAACCAGGGTGTTGCCAGGAGAGTTTATTCTTTTTTCTGTCTTAGGGGACTATGTAATGATTTATTTGTTTACTGGCATTTATGATAGTATTTCTTCAGAGACTTTTTGGTACTTTAAGTTCAGTTACATAATGAGACAAAAGGTTTGAAGATCCTGAACCCAGATACAGAGCCATAACACAAACTAGTATTGCTCACATGCAGCCATTTTATTTTGCATTGATAAATTTGGTTTTGAGAAAAACATTTAATCATCTGGATTTTTCTTCGTACAATGAAAAAGGCAGGAAAAGACAGAAAGGATTCAAGTTCGATTCAATAATGCTTGTCTTTGTCTATCCCTCCCAAAGCCATTACAAATGTAATCATACAGTTATCTGTGATAACAGTTTAGTTTATTCGTGGTTTATTGAAATATTTTGCTTTGGGCTAAAATGAGGAATGCTTTGAAGTTGTGATCATATTAGAAAAATTAAAAAACAGATGTTTAAGGAACAGTGGTGTGCTTTGTTGTTTGTTTGTTTTTTTATAACCGAGTTCATTGCTTTAAAACTGAAAACAAACAGTGACGGATGGATTTGTTTGCCCATCCATCCACCCAAACCTCCTTCCAGTACAAACTTTGATGCTTTGATGATAAGCCACCTGACTTCCTCCTTTTCTCCCACCATAATCACCCAGGAGCCTTCATACATTACAATAAACTATGTTGTTTGTGAGCACTTGCTAGAAGAACTGATGCTGTCATTCTTCAGGAGAGGACTGGCTAAATCAAATCCTGTTCAGATAGTTTATTTGGTGCAATCTAAAAGTTCCCAGACTGAGCCTGTGAAGAGCAAAAACTGAGCTCGATTTAAATCTGGCCACCATCCTCTTTAAAGTAGTCCCCTCGTGAAGTGACACACTGCTCCATGCTCTTCTGCCCACTTGGAGCGCTTCCTGAAAGTCTGTAAGCAGGTCAAGCACCATCTGCCATTTGTGCTGGATCACCTCCACAGAGTCAAAACAGTGACCCTTCAGCCACAGCTTCATTTTAGGGGAATAGAAACGTGTCGCAGGGAGACAAATCCACTGAAAAGGAGGCTGGAGTGCAATGACTGTGCACTGTGTATCCTTTTCTAACATAGTGTTAGCAGGCACATTGTTGTATTTGAAAACCTGATTGCTTTCAAGTGTGTCGTTTGCATCAAAAGTTCCCCCTCAGACAGGTCGGAACATCATAGTCGTACTGAGGATTAACAATCTGACACTGGGGAATTAATTTATTGTGCACAATCGTCACAACAATCACAACAGTCTTGAAATGTTTTGATTGGTCCTAAAAAGAACAAAATTAAGGACCATATTGTCACAGTTGTATGAGTGGTGGCAATACAGAGCACTTGCTCAAACCCTGTTTCAGTTTTTAGTTTCATTTTTGCATCTTTTTGGTATGAGGTTTTGATAGATGTTATATTTAAAAATGTAAAGCTTTTCACAGTCTGGCTCTCTGAAAGTTTGAAAAACATTAAACCTACATTTTTATTTTAGAATGTTTATTATTCTATGAAACGTTATTATTAAAACTACTTTATTTAAAATGACTTTGTTTGTAGCCTAACATTTCTGATGTTTCAAAAGGTCATATTGCACAAATAGTGAACAGCAGGGTTTAAAACACCCGTGAAGCTCAGGCGTCCTTCTGAATACGTCCTTCATCTTTACTGAAACTGCTTTGTGTAATGCTGTGAAGCTGTCTCATATTACAGGTGGATAGTTTTAAAATAACTCACTTTGAATTCAAGTGGCATCACACAAGAATATTTTTCTTACAGATTAACAGCTCTCATTTAGCCAAAATCCTTCTACCTGCAGGATGAGAGAATACCGTTGAGATGAAAGATAGGCTTCCCCAAGGGAGCCGGGCATCACCTTTCCCTCTTTTTTTCACTTTCTCACACACTCATCCTTGGCAAAACACAAACACACAAACAAACAAATAAACAAACACAGTCTCTCAACTCCTCAACTCTTTTATCTTTTCATACAGCTACGGCATTTTTTTTTTTTTTTTTTTTTTGGAAAAGCCCGCTGTACTTCTGACCAGCAACCAAGAACAAAATAAACCCAAAATCTGAAAAATCAACACTAACAGATAAGTGAGAGAGCAGATTGCCGGACTGGTGATAAAAATTCATTCGCAAAACAAGTCACAGGGAATTTCGATGTGCAATAATTCATCATAGAAAAAAAAAAGTATGAAGAGAAAAGATTGTACTGCCTTGAAGTACATCAAGCTGACTGATGCATTATATCATTCTTATGAAAATTACCAAATTAACAACTTCACAACTCTCTTTTTGTTGGTGCAATGATAGCCTAAAATATTCACAAGCCAGAGAAATGTTTGGGAATGATGGTATGTGTGCATATTTGACAAGTGGTGTTTGAGGAAAAAGGGGGGAAAATTAACTCTGAATTCTTTTAACAGTTTCAAACTTTTTAACTCTCACTCGGGATTATGTCAGCACCTAAATTAGCAAAACTTTGCCATTAAACGCTTTCAAACTTAGAATAAACAGGAAAAAAAAAAACCATTAATTAACACCTGCAATGTACCTTTGTGTCATGTCAAAATAACACTGAACATTCTGCTTTGGGAAAGAAAACACAACTCATATGAAACTGCGAAAAAGAATTTGCTAGCAACAATATAGCACTGTGCGACAGTGCCATTACTGCTACACAGTTGCATATTTTATTGCAGAGCATATTAAAAGGCTGTGATAACTCACTTTTGACTGTCATGGCTCTGAAGAAGTTTCCTTTGAGTCACATTTTTGAGCTCAGACAGAGAATTATAGCGCAAACATTAAGGTGGAGTCATGACATTTGAAACTTTTCAGCGTTAATGGAATGTCAGTCTTTAACGTCGCTTAATAATTTTATTCTGACTGCTGATGTTTATCAGGGTTTTATCACAGCGTTCTGTCACTCTGCCAAATGTGCTTTACAAATTAATTTTAAAGCAACTGTGTGACTTCTTCTTGGCTAGCTCTCCCAAAGTCATTATGTTGTCAAGGGTGTGTAAATACGACACTTCAACCAGCGTCCCTAACCCTGATGGAACATAATCATTTGCAGCCGAAACAACCGAAGGAGTATCACTGGTGCACAGATTAACAAGATTTAATGCTAATCCGGCAGATTTTGGCATTATTAGCCCGTGATTATGCAACTAATCTTTGCCTCGGTAAGCAGGCCAAGTGGTTTAGTGGTTCCAAGGGTCATTTCAGTCTATGTCCAGCATCCTACTGATCCAGTGACATATGGCAGACCAGCGAGCCAAGATCTTCAAGCAATGTCAAACCGTGTCATGGTTTCCTTTCCGAGTAGTATGACGGTGAAAATGTTAAGTTAAGCACAATCAAATCACAGTATTTTTATGTAAAATTTTATGTAAAATTTAAAATTTACTGTATAAATTTACTGTTAAAGGCAGCATGTTCAAACTAACAGACGATATGTTTACGACCCCTGAGCTGTGTTTGCTAATCAAAAGCCTAAAAACTCTTTAACTGTAGTGCTTAGTCATACTTGACTATAAATATTTTAATGCTGTCCGTCATATAGGTCAGTTTCATTTTGCATATCAGACCAAAGGCAGCAATAAAATCATACCTGGTATAGGTTTCACAGATTGTATAAGCAGAGTCTAAAGCTGTAGCATCTAAAAGCATCTGTCATTTCATACACCGAAGTGACAGCGGCTCGTAATAAACACCTATGTCAAGGTTTGTGTCTTTAAATCCGATTAAAATGCTGCAAACGTGTCATTAATTTAGCAGCTTTTCTTCAAACCATCTGATTCTGATTAATGCCCTTTTTTTACGGTCATGTGTTGATGAATCACAGTTTCTTCCTGTAGTTTCAATTTTTTTTTGTAGACTGCTGATGACTACATTCCTATTGAACACAATCAATTACCCCACTCCCCCCCAAGGCTTTAAGGGTCTATTAGTACTAATCAGAGACCACTGCTTTCTCTGGACCCCATCCAATCAGAGAGAGAGACTAAGAAACCAGCAGGGTGTTTCGCTGAGCGGTTCATTTGTCTTTTTCCTCAGGCACTTTTGGAAAACTACTCATTTTATCAGCAGAGTAATCAAAGAAAGACCACATAGAAGTTTTGGTTTCTTTTTTTTTTGTTAACACTCAAGCAAGTAAATCAGTCACTTTTATGTATTGCCTTTTAATATTTATTGTACTGTTCTTTTGAACATCAGGAACACAGTCTAAGAATAAGACAGTAAAAAACTCTAATCAGCTCATGGTTTAAAAACATTTGTTCTTCTATAAGCTCTTTATTGTAAATTCATAAGAAACTGCCAAATGGTTTGGATCTTCAGTGTATAGCTCATCTTCATACATTGAATCAAAGTTTACAGGTAATTTGCTCTGTTTCTATTTACTTTTCTATGCCTCAGATTTTCTGTCTTAAAGAACAAAGTCAGAGTTTCAACAGTAATATGAAAAAAATGGCCACAAGCTTTTTGGAAACCATCACTTAAAATGTACATATTGGATAAAATAAAGAGAAGCACAACTGTCAAAACATTGCTGATAATCCCTAAACCTTTCCATTCTGTTTTTGACCTTTAAATCGACTTGCAGGGTGAAACAGCTCAGCTTGAGTTTACAGACACCATAAAGGTCCTCTGTGCTAACTTGAGGGAATTAAGGCAATGAATTTTTAATTTAAAGAAAAATACACTTCAAACTTCAAACTACCCACTTGTTTTGCTTTACTTCAACCTTTAAAATCCATTGTGTAGAAAGAGGTAAGTGCAGAGTTTTACATTTAAAAGCTCTTTTCAGGACATAAGCTGGATCATTTCCTGATCTTACAGGTTTAAACATATTTAGCCACAAAAATGACTGTTAGTGTAGAGACAACCATGGTTTGAGTTAAACTAAGCACTTAAATTTGGGTAACTTCTTTGTCTCAGTCATGGTTAAAAGAAAGACCATTTTGAAAGTTTTTTATTTTGGAGGTACAACGTTTTGTTGACTCATCTTATGATAATCATGTGGGTCTGTAACTTTTTTTATGATGCTTCCCCTCAGTCATATTTTCTACACCCACCAGAAGGCTTTGTCACTTGAAGGGAAGTGTGTTGTTGTTGTGGGGTATTTGCTAAAGGGATTGGTGCCTTTGTTCTTTTTGGAAAGGCCATAGTCTGTGAAATGCATCCACAGTTTCCTCATGCGAGGATGTGGATGAACCCTGAGCATTATTTCTGTGTCTAAAGTGATTTATTACCCCCGACGGGTCGCCTGTAAATGTTTGGCAAAATGCTTGAGGTTCAGTTTCCTCCACAGTCGGGACTCAGAGAGGACACAGCGATTTTTAAGCAGCCCTGCAGGGAAAGGCAGTCACTGTCAACAAGCTAACATCACCAGAAGTGGCAGCATGACAGAGTGGGTCTCCAATGAGGCTGGAAAAATGAAAAGTCGATAATGCTTTTATGAGAGACAGAATTACATTTTTTCCAACCATCTGTCTGGTGTCTTTTATTCAAAATAAACATGGCAGAGTGTGTGCTTTGTTCTCCAGTCAGCGTGCACAAAATGCTGCGTTGACACCTGCCCCCTCCTCTTTTTACTGTTTGCCGCTAGAGCAAGATTGGATTTTACTTTAAATAAGATCATAGTTTCATCCTTTGATGTCAACTTTACCAAATCAGTTCTTACTATTATCTTCTACTGTGTGAATTTATCATCATTTCCAGCTTTGCTTTCACTGAGTCATCCCTCTTAGGTTGCATTTTTCCCCTTTTAAATCACAGTCCTAAAACTGATTTTCCTCTTAATCTGCTTCTCCTCAGGAATGAGAAACCAGCAAAATACTTAAAATATAACCTATATTTAACATTGTGACTTCTATCGTGGCTTTTACCTTAATTAACCTGTTTTAGCAGCTATGTTTAAAAAAGAGGGAGGACTTTCAAATTTCATATTCAGGTTTAAAAAAACAAATATTTAAATGAAAAAAATGAATATAAGTTTGGTCTGGTGGTGACAGAATCAGAATACAGCACTCATAACTCACTCTAGCAGAAACTAGACCAGTTTCCTTCCGTGTAATGGATAGAGGTTGTTATTTGACTGTTGTTGACATTCAGTTTGTCAGAAATGAGGGAACGACAGGTGCAAATCTTGCTAAACAAATGGATTGGGAGATCAGTGCTGGGCTCAGCCCTGATTACCTCCCAATAAGCTCTGTCAGCTGATGCCTCTGAGGCATGTGTCTGCTGTTTTTCATGAGCAAATCCACAAAGTGGGGGATCCAAAGAGGATTTATTAGGCTCTGGTTTGGGTTAATCTATTCACAGGTAAAGATAATAGCTAATCATCATCAGGAAGTCCTCTCATGAAGCAGCTGAACTGGTTTCCTCGTGTGGGCCAGTCAGGTGGACGTCTGTTCGGCCAGACTGTCCTACATATTGTCAGCTAATCAGTGTGTTCTGTAGACATTACAAGTAAAGGCAGCATTAAATGTTAACTTCCGAGATCTACAGGTTGCAGTTTACTGGTTGCAACATACAGTTTTTACTAACTGACTGGGTAAAATAGCTGCAGAAGTTTGTGCAAACAATCAAAGTTCAGGGTTAGCCTGACAAATATATAACAAATATGTATTTTGTTATTTTAGACATATTTTCATGTGTA
>JAUZTA010000024.1:4991423-5001576 GCA_034780835.1 Ctenochaetus striatus
ACTGTATTTAAATAGGAAACATTTGTAACCTACTATTTACTTTGTTACATTTATTTAACTGGAATTGCTGGTAGATACTTTTGTTTTACACAAATACAAAAATGCAGTATTTGAACACAGTGGTATTTTAACCAGTATGCAAGTTACTTTCTTTATTCTGAGTAAAAAAGCAATCAGTAGATGAGAAACGTTGATGGAATCTGTTTTTTAAAAAATAACACCTGGATCATATTTAGATAAAAACAAATTCTTCTGAACAGACCACAAAATACACATGCATATATTTATATTAACATGTACCAAGTGCAATATTTCAAATGATTCCCTGCTCCTTTTTGTTGTTTATGTCCTCTGAATTATGCAATATGCAATGTGCATTCCATTCATGCATTTATGTCCTTTGATTTTATAAAAAAAAAATACATAAACATGTATTTGTTTACACCTTGAGGTACCGTGACTTGCTCTTCTCTCTGCTCACTCTTGCTTTTCCGGCTGTTTATTGCAGCTGTTCCCCCTCTGTGTTTAGCAAAACAGTGGGCAGTGATATTGGTCCCCTGCAGTTTCAGATGACCTCTCTGTCAGTCAGACACTTCACACCTGACTGCCAGCTTAAATCCCCATAATACGGCCGGCGGCTCCCTGCTGTGTCTTGAAATGCTCCATTGAGCATCGGGGGGGATGTTTAAAATGGAACAGTCTCGTTCTAACCAACCTTTGCCTTTTCATGTAATCCCACACAGAGATTTTGATGGGTTGATACTTAGAATAACAGAACGCCACAAGGGGGGATATCTAAACAAGAAAACACGAGGCTGGTTTGGGACAAACCCCATAGGGAACGTTGTTGTGTTTGCGAAACCAGAAACCTTTGACCTACTGCTTTTTGTCTCATGCGTGACCCTCTTACATGGTTTAAGAAGATGTTTCCTCTGTACTGAAAGTCATTGAGATGCTTAAGCAAAGCCCTTTTTTTTTTTCTTAAACAGATGGTGTGACATAAAATCTGCATTTTGATGTGTAGAGCAGTGCTGTAAAACCACACACGTAATAAACTCTGTGCCATGTTCGAGCTACATTTCATGCAACACAACATGTGGCACATGTGGACGTGTGAGCTCCTCATCTGATCCTCCTCAAATCTGACTTCTATCAGCTATCTGAGAAGGTCTCTGCTCTTTGACGACTTTTCCCCCCCAATTGGAAAAACCTCTGAGTGAACCAGACCTTTTGGTGATGGGATTAGGAATGGAAATGTCACCTTCCTGTGCCATAGCTAGAAAAAAATGTCACAAATTTGGCAACAAGAGTCGCTGATGGACACAGCTGTGCAGGTTGCTGTCGGTCAGTTTAAAAAACTCCTAAACCTGCCCTCAAGTGATGCCACTTTAATGCCGATTGAACATAACTGACTGACTTTCACCCCATTTAATCCGTCTCATTACTGAAAAAAGTTATCACCGCTGTGCAATTGATTTTTTTTAACATCTTTTCATTTACTGTGATCAGAGACAACAAGGCCGTCCAGAGATGCTTTTGCAGGACGTGTGTGTGAAACAAAGCAGATTGCTGACTCTTTTTGAACTTCCTATTTGTTGTCTTCACCATCACCAGTTTCCGCAGGCATCAGAAACTCACCAGAGAAAACAAAAAGGGGACCGACAGCCCTTTTTTCTCCGCTGACACTGTGGACTGTAACAGCAGGAAAAGCATTGTTATTGAGGAAGTTGTCAACATTAAAGTGACTGAATTTCATTTAGGTGAGTAAGTTACAGAGTTCTTTTGTTGTGCACGCTGGCATCACTTAATGACACCTGTTTTGCATTCAAACCAAGGTTCTCAGAATCAGCTTAAGCCTCTTCTTTACAAACATTTTAGGATCAAGTGTAAATCAAATTAAGGGTGGCTGAATTCCATTAAGCTTCTTTGGTTTCAAGGTCCTTGTTGGCCTACTGTACGTGCTGACTTGCTGTCACCTTGTCATGACTTAGAGGGATGCTTGAACAGAGCAGAGCCATCATTAATGTCACCAGTAACCCGTGTTCATTTTTAAACTATGACAAGTCAAAAAGCTGTTAAAAAGGACAATGTGCATCCTCCACCTGTCCACCAGCCTCGCCCTGTCCTCCTGACTTACTCTTCTTTCAGCCCAGTTGATCCTCGGTTCCAAGAATGCTGTCTAAAGGCAACTGCTCACACTGTCTCTGCCTTACAATCAATGCTTTCTTGTGGACCTTAGCAGTCTAACCTATTCTATTTCCTTATTCTGTCCTGTGCCCGAAATCTCTTTCCTGGGTCTCGCTGTCCCACTTGACCGCTGGCTCAGTGTACTTCATTTCAAAAACGCTTTCCAGTTGCTGACTCGAGGCCTGAACTTTGAACTAGCAGAACTGCTTTTAAACAACACCTGCCTCGAGTCCTGAGCCTTCCTTTGGGTCCAATTACCTGCTGTCTGTTGACCTTAACCGAGGCAATGTTCCCAAACTAACTGTAACTGCGGTATCCTTTTTTTTTTTTTTTTCATCCTTATCTCGACTGGCTAATTAGCGAGATAGCAAGGGATGTGGTAAATCAGAATCACTAGCAGTTTAAAGCCATATTACACAACCTCACTGACCTTACTGTCACTTCAAACAGGGATGCACACTAAATGGTAAAATGGGCACAAATAACAGTGCCAAAGTGCTTTAAGATGGTTCCACAAGTTCTCCTCCCACATGCCTTTTTTTAAAGTTTATTCTACAGTTGGTTTCTCTTAATATTGTTCACATACTCATATTTTCAGATGCCTCATTTAAATTGTAGATCTCCCTTCAAACATCGGGAAAAAAAAGGAAATTAATCTTTTTAGGGGGAAGGAGCAGAGGCACTATGTTAAACAGTCACATTTTAATAAGCCAATTGTTAAAGCTGTCATCTTAATTTGACCACAAGACGAGATGTGTAATGATGTGTCTGATTCAGCTCAGTAGGTGACAGTGATTGATCAGCGCTATTGTGCCTTTTCTCTGCTGTAATTAATCAGAGCAGAGCGCATCACATTGTTGGGGAAAGTTAATGCACAAGTTGAGGGGAAAGAAGAGGTGTTTTTTTTGCTGTTGTTTTTTTTCTGTCGCAGTCAGGTGGGGATGTGTGTGGGAGCAAAGGAGCAGAGGCACAGTGCTGGTCAAACACCAGCTGGAAGTTTGATCATCACCACCTGGACATGTTTACCCCACTGAGTCTCTGTGTCAGGCCTCATCACTTTTTTTTTTTTTTTCTTATCTTGTGTTTTTTTGTGCATGTTGTTTTTGAAGCAGCCGAGTTATTCGTCTGCTTTAATGCTTTTACTGGAGAGTCTTTTCACAAACTTGTCCAAGTTTTTCTTGCAGTATCAAAACATCTATATTAAGGGTTCTTTAAAAATGTGAGTCAGGTTGATCTCTCCACATCTGTGAATCCACCCTGTAACCCAGAAATCATGACTCCTTTGTACTTCCTGTTACTGTGCTAAAAATTAATTGAAAAATGGAGGTGCACGACAACGTATATAGTGCTCATATTCCAGCTTTTTACAGTTGCATTATAAAATTTTGTATGGCAGTTAACATGCCATCCACATCCAAGGTGTTCGGAGAGACAGCGAGTCCTGAAGCGGTTCCTTTAGTAGGAGGAAAACAGCAATAACAAGCCTCAGATGAAAGCTTAGATTAAGGGAGGAGAGGCAGCGGCAGAAGCTTCTCCTCAGATAATTCAGGTCTAATCTATGCTCTGCAGGTGTGCAGTTAACACCAAGAAGGTGAGCCAAGCACCTCTACAAAGACTGACTCTCGGTGCTCACCCAGCATTATCGCGCCAATAGGAATCATGGGCACACACACTCTCAGATATGAAACACACAACACTACGCTGACGATTTCAGAAGTTTGTAATTATTAAGTTCCAGCACAGAATTCAGACCCGTGTGTGTTTGTTTAACAAGCTGGATGTCTTCAGAATTTATAAGTCTGGGAATAAGGTGTGAATTATGTGGCTGCATCCACAAATAGTGGTTTATTTATTTATTTTTTTACCTGTTTGTTTTAAAATGCACATAATTACCCTCGAGCAAAGTAGCAAAAAAGAAAAAAAAGCATGTTTGCATGATAGCGCACTGTAAGCTTGATTAAAATGAACCACACAAAAGGAAAAAATTATGGTTAATTAGCTTTTTATGTGTATTCAAGCCATTTTTACACATACTGATCAGAGGCTTTTGTTTAGAAACAGAGAGAACATTGTAATGTAATTTAGTTTTTTTTTTGTCTATAAAGGTTGGTTACTGCAGGGCTTGGAGTTTTGTAACAAGTCTCCATTATGCCAAACTAATTTTGCTCTCAAAAAATATTCAACTCAGATGATGCATAAATATTGAAAAGCTGAGCCATTTATAAAACAGATTTTTTTTCTTTTTTGACTGAGTTGCGTATAAATGAATACTGGATCAATACATTTCACTAGTATCATTAGTTTGATCTATACTTTGTTTTAAAATAAAACTAGAGCAAATCAACCAGTCAATATGAACCCTTTCCTGTGAACCTTACAGATTTTTGCATGAGGAAGTAGCTCATTTAGCCATAACTCAGGGAAAGAATTGGCAGTAATGAAATTCTGAGCATACCGATGGGATATGAGTTATACTGCTGAAGTGGTTTGATAAGTTTACATTTGATCTTGTTCCCAAATTTAAAACTCTTGACTGTTGAAATCAATATGGTCCAAACTGATCACAGCCTCAGTTGTCAAAAGAAACACAGTATGTATGTTTTTGAAACCGACTTCCTAGTCAACAGGGAGCCTGTTTATACTTAAAAGATTCGTTCTGATTGAAAATCTCCTTTTGAAAGGACCTTGATGACCCTCACAAGTGTTTTTATTTAGGCCAATTAGAGCTCTGCATAGATCTACTCTGGAAAATACATCAACAGAGCTGAATCTGAACTTCAAACTACAGACTGACTGTATGTATTTTAACACCGCATTTAAACTGAAGGCCTCTGTGCTCAATTCAGATTTTTTTTATGTGGTTGTTTAAATTATTTTCTTAAAATGAGACAAGATTCCTTTGGAAACTGGTCAAAGCCCTCAAGTGACCCGCACGTGCAAAAGAACAACAAGACGTCACCTGCCGCACGCTGTCTGTGTGTAAATGATAAGACGACTGTCGTAACCATGGAGACCACATGGAGACATCAGTGTTTACAGTTTCATCTGTAAGTTACTGTGCAGTGGAAGCAGGGAAATGTGTGAGCAGATGATAACTAAGAGGAAGATAAAGAGAAAGAATACTAAATGTTTAACTACGGCTTTTTGTGGAGCGATGGCTGCCCTCTGTACAGAGCTGTGTGTGGATGAGGAGTCTAAACCAGACGTGGGATTGTAACCTGAATGGCTTCAGTCTACCAGATTTCAATTGAAATTTTTAGGATGTCAAGGGCTACTTTTAACTACATCTGTCTGTGCCTTGCCACAACAATCTCACATAAAGACACTCACCTAAGGAGGCCCATCTGCCTGAAAAAGCAGAGAGATGCAGGGTTGTATTATCCTGCAACAGGGACGCGTTTCCACACACTGTCAAACCTGTTTGGCATTGCAAAGTTCCTCATTTGTTCGATCACTCACAAGTTTTGCAAGACTGTGCTCCATGTCCTTATGTAGGACTACATTATGCCATTCAAGGAGACGACCTGCAGGGGATGTAAAAGTCACCTGAATTCTGATTTTGGTCACATGGCCATTCAGACTGAGGTCACACTCCAAAAAATCTGATCTATATCGTGTTGAGAACCACACATGAAAGTGAACCAAACTGGAATCGGAAGGATCAATTCAATGCGGTTTGTTCTGTTCACACTGTCATAAAACAATCAGATCTGAGTCACATCATTCGGGCCACTGGTGCCTGCAGTGAAGCAAAAGTGACGTGGTGTCTTGTTCCTGCTGTCGGTAGTATTCAAAAAAGAAAAAAAAAAACTTTACAATTGTGAAGTCACGACAATTGCAGTAAATCAAAATGGCTCAAGTATCACACTAATGTTATAATGAAGTAAAAAGCTTTTCCAAAAAAGATCTGACTTTTTTATCACCATGTTCAAGACGAAGATAATGTCGTTGATCACAGGAGCCTAAAAATAGATAAAACAACAGATCTTTTTTCTCAGAGTTTATATTAGGATTTGCACAGCTCATGTAAAAAAATGAAAAAGAGCAAGTTAGCTCATTATAACATTTGCAGGAAGATGTCAATGAACGACAGGCTCTAATGTGGTGAGAACGTAAACTCACCTGTGTGGGTGGACGGTGCCTCTTTAATATTAAAACGTTAACTGTTTGATGCTGTTAACAAGATTTCTCACCTTCCGAGGGCTACTTGATCAAAACTAACTTTCTCCTCACTATTACATCACTTACTTTATATTAATAATGGATAGGAATAAAAAGGATAAGATAAAAGACATTCCGGCCAAGAAGGTTTTAACATGTGATACTTATTCCATGACCCTATGTTACTTGAGCAACTTGTTTCAAAGCCTTTCAACATCTTTAGTTTAAAGCGCCCTGAGGATCTGAGGCTGCACGCCAGCTCAAAGAGAATTAAAAATATAGCTTGAGGCCATGTAATCATGTTTTAAAAGCGAGCACTATCATCCTAAAATCAATCCTGCACAGGTAACCAGTGAAGAGGTGCCAGTTTTTCATCTCTGTAGCATTTAACGTCCGGGCTGTCGCATTTGGCAGCATTGATAGAGAAATATGGTTAATGCCAGGAAAAAAAAAAAAAGAAAAAGAAAAAGAGGATTGCAGTATCTGATGCTGGTGAGAGAAAAAAAAACAGAGCTGATTTTATGATAGTTCATCAACTGCCTGAAACGGCTTCATTTCTGCCACCTGCTTCACATGAGAAAATATTCGCCGCAAGTTTCTTCTCTGCAATGTCTGAACAAGACAATAAAAAAAAAGTGAAGTGCATCCGACATCATCATCTCGGTGAGAGGACGTGTTTACCCTCTTCTCATCAGAAGATCACAGCCTTTTTAAACAGGCAGCCGTCTCCATTTAGTTCAGCAAAGTTTGTTTGGTACTTTCTTTTTTTTTTTTTAGTTCCCTACAAGTCAGCATTTCCCTGACCATTTTTCCTACCAATTGGTTCTCTAAAAACCTCCAGCACATTCTTATGTTCCGGCTCAGCAGGATAAGCTATAAAACTGCAGTTCATTTGTCTCCTCCCCAGATGGAGTATGTAGATGGCTGCTGCCTCTTTCTGTGCTTCGCTGCTGCGGGCTGTGCTGTGGTATATGGTCATGCTACTAAGCCTCCTCCTTTGCATAGTTAGCCCGCTCTCAGCTCTCCGCAGAGGAAAGAAGCATATGCCAAATGGACCGTGTGTGTGTGTGTATGAGCGTGTGTGTGATGTGTGTGTGTGTGTATTTGTTTTCATGTGCCTTTTATAAGTGACAAAATAAAGAGCTTCACTCGCTTAAACGCTCTCCCGATGCCTAGATTACAGGTTTGGATTTTTTAAAAGGATTTGTTTATTTTAAAACAGTGAAAATTGCAAACAACAATCACACTAAAATAGCTTTTGTAGTGTTTCTCAAGAGATGCAGTCGAACAGCATTATCAGCAGAAGCTAACTTCAGTTTTACATGAGCCATATTTATCACAAGAGGACCTTTGTGTGTGTTTTTTAAGCTGCAGCTAGGATACAAAGTTTGTTACCCCTGCTGCAGCTGATGAAAACAAGCTTAAGAATCCATTTCTTAATTATGTAAGTCTTTGTCTTTTAAGCCACAGCAGGTTGAAATATAAGTGAAGGAGTAAAACTGCTCAGAAGCTGATGATGGGTAGCTGTGAAAACTGCCCTGAGAGATCAATAGTTCAATAGATGTCCCTCCATTACGTGGTTAATTTTCATTTGTGTAACATAATCTGAGACCAATTTACATATTTTACAAGAAAACAAATGAAGTAAAAACAAATGAAGTCAAGCTAAATTTCCTCATCAGCTATAATCATTTTTAAAGTTGCTGTTCCCTCATGAATATGCAGTTAAATCGTCCTCTAATTTCTGTCACTAATTTCAACATATTTCTTACGAACAGACTGTTGTTTGGACTGTTAAACTCTTCACAGTAAAATGAATTTGTTGGATCCAGACACATGAATTAACTTCCTCTTGTAAATTGTTTATTTTAGGGCAAATATTTAAAAAAAATCATTCTCAATAAAAACAAAGAAAAAAAGAAGGTAAACAAAGGAGAAACAATCGGGTCAGTGATTGGGTCGGAGTCACCAACAATGAGAGCTCATTAGTGCTTCTTTCTTGCTCCTGAAAGCCTGATGAGAGCACACTCAGAGAAATATTGGCAAATTTCCTCAGGAGAGAAGGAATTAGATGTGTTTGAAATCTGCCTGATTTGTCATTAGGAGCTTTTTTAAATGAAAACATGCAAAAAAAGGATCGCTTAAGAGGTCTAAAAGTTGCTTCGTCTGTAGCAGACATTCCCTTAACAGCTCCGGTGATCTCAGGTTCGTCATCAAGCACAATCATTGGGTCATGATTTAACTCTGGTTTATTATTAAATACATACAAAATTAACTGTATTTCCATTTAAAATGGAGGTTCATTTGTTTAGTGCTCTTTTTGGCATATGTTAGCATGCTAGCAATTGTCCACATAACAGGATAGCTTTTTAGCATTGTCACTGAGTATGTTGCATTTTTTTAGTGTAAAGCAGTGCAGAGAAGATGTTGGACAGACAATTTTATTTCTTACTTCTACAATATTCATGCATGGTAGACAGAAGTCTGGCTGAGGTTAAGACAACTATGACTCTTTGTGGAGGTTCAGGAAAGATCAGAGTGGTTAAATATGAATGACTTTGATTAAACTACTGGCCTGAGACTGGATGTGCAGCTAGCCAGCTCATGTTTAAGACAAGAGAAGCCAAAAAAATAAGAAAAAAGAAATAGGACCTTATCAGTGTATCCTGCCTGTCTTCATCTTTCCAGCCCTCTAAAGACAACACAGTTATCTGAACAGGTTGTTTTAGTAAGCTATTACTTCTGCACCTTGAGCCAAACACTGACCTTTAATAATCCCATTCAGTTTTCAGTGCCACAGACTTCCCCTGTGAATCATGCCTACCTCTTTCTTCCAACGTGTCACATTTAGAGATGGATGTTTAAAGGATAATATTCATCTTTGCTGAATAAATCCTTCAGATGTCAACAAACTCAAGGACAGGGACTCCCTGAAGTTATGAGTCGTCCTTCTTCTGAAGTAATGTTTGTAGCTCCCCTGAGAACAGCTGCCAACATCTTCTCTTTTGCCCAACAGACTTGTGATTTAGACTCAAAAAGCAATCTGTACACTCTGAGACAAAATTTTTAATGTGTTGGACTTTGAAATGATTTGCTTGCACTGGCTGGCAGTCAAAGTAGCACTTAGAGAGTATGTTTGAGGGACACATTTCTTTCAAGACTTGTTTTAGAAGTAATTCTAGGTTAGGGTTAATTGGGATAAAACTTATGTACATATGTGTGATCAGTCAGTAAATTTGAACACTACTTCCATTAAAGGCTCATATAAAGTAGTTTTTTTACAAACCGAAAACATTATGAATCTTAGTTTTAAACTATTTTACATTAAAACTGATTTTTTTGTGGTAAAATCTGGTTAAATTTGGTTACAGCCTTAGGAAAACATCACAATTTGAAACGAAATATCTGATTTATTGAGGTCTGGTTAAGTTTGGCCACAAAAAGCATTTATAAAGGTTTAGAAAACAATAGTTTTGGCCCAGCAGACAAGGTTCTGTTGCTAGCAACATAGCTGCTAAATGTTCTGAATCTCCTCTTTGCAAACATTCATTTTGGGTCGTTGCAAATACAGGAAAATCTGCAATGCATGCTTTCTTTTTGAAAGGATAGTGGGTTTTTTTGTTTTGTTTTGTTTTTTTAAATGTGGTTGGAAAATTTCATGTGACCGCAATGTCCCAATCGTCACCCAAATCTACTAGTAGGGTTAAGATTAGCACACAACATGAGAAATGAACACATGTATCTGTGATTTGCAAAAAAAAAAAACTGTAAACATTTATTCATGGTGACCAGCTTGTTTATTGTT
>JAUZTA010000024.1:5042528-5058301 GCA_034780835.1 Ctenochaetus striatus
AACTGACTATTATACCCTTAACATCACAGTGTATGATCTTGGCATACCACAGAAATCCTCATCCCGCCTCTTGGGTGTTAAGATAGTAGATGCCAATGACAATAGCCCTCAATTTTTGCAAGATTCTTATTCAGTTGAAATAAGTGAGAGCACACCTGTTGGGACTGAAATTATTCAGGTGGATTCGACAGACAAGGATCAAGGAGATAATGGAGTCGTAAAATATTCCATTTTGGGAGGCACAGATCATTTCTCGATCAACGAGGAGTCCGGTGTGGTGACTGTGACAAAGCCTTTAGATCGTGAGCTCCATCCATTTTATATGTTAAAGATCGCAGCACGTGACCAGGCAGTGAACGAGCCTCAGTTAGTGTCCACAGTGCCGTTGAAAATCACCCTAGAAGATGTGAATGATAATCCACCTAAATTTGTCCCTCCTAATTATCGTGTGAAGGTTAGGGAAGACCTCCCCATCGGTACTGTAATTATGTGGCTGGAGGCTCATGATCCAGACATTGGACCTTCCAGCCAGGTACGATACAGCCTTATAGATAACGGAGATGGGAACTTTGAAGTGGACAAACTCAGCGGTGCTCTGCGGATCGTGCAAAATCTAGATTATGAAACAAAGCAGGTGTACAATCTGACAGCAAAAGCTAAAGACAAAGGGAAACCCATTTCCTTGTCATCAACCTGTTTCATTGAGGTGGACGTGGTGGATGTGAATGAGAATCTGTACAGGCCTTTGTTCCGATCGTTCGTGGAAAAAGGATTTATAAAAGAGGATGCACTTGTTGGGACCTCTGTGATGACTGTAACAGCTGAGGATGAAGACAGAGGAAGAGATGGAGAGATCCGATACTCCATACGTGATGGATCAGGCCTGGGGATATTTACCATCGATGAGGAAACTGGTGAGTCCCTTTTCTCCTTGCTATTAAAAACCAGTGCAAAGGTTGTGATAATTTCTCCAACAGGGATGCCTCAGCTTGAAATAATTGACCCAAGGATAGTTTTCTGCTGCCAGAGTTTACTCAGTCATGTAACAGTGTGGAACAATGAGCTAAAGGGAATCTTCCAGGAGATGGTCAAGGTTCCTGATTCCAGTCATTTTTCCTCTTTGAGAGAGTTGACGGCAGGAACAGATGGACCAGCTGTCTCTCAGACCTGAGTGGACATTCCCGAGTAGTTGCTGTGCACTGAGAAGATTTTAAGTGATTCCACCTCCTTTTACGACAGTCATGCTCTCTCACTATGTAAATGCTCCAATATAAAAAGGTTAAATCTGGAAAATTTTCATACCTATTAGACCCATGATTAAAATATTTTATATGTGCATATTTGTAATTTTGTACTGAAAGAAGGATTTGCTTTCTTATTATTTTAAAGAAATATGTTAATACTTGCTCAGCTGCCGAGAATGTTTGGAACAGCTGACTCAAATTAGCTCAAAATAAGCAGGCTGGAATTCCAGGAGTTCCTGCCCAAAACCTAGCAGTCACCTGATTTGGATGTTTTTATCTTGGCTGCCTGCCCTCCTTTTTGAACATGGTAACCACATTCTCAGGCGACTTAATGTGACTTTTTCCCTATTTGAAATTAAATTTCTCTCTGCATTATACATATTTAATGTCTAAATGAGGCAGTGAAACTTTATGCATAATACATAGATTTCTCTTGGCACGTGTAACCTCAAAGGTTCATATCTACATAAGAAGGCTGAAAATGCACTTTATTAGCCTGCTACTGACTTCTACTGTTGTCAAAGTGGTTTCTTTTGTAGTTTAATGATTATTTCAAATCGGGTATGTGTGAATTATTCAATAAGTCACCAGAAAGTATCTTCAGTGAACTTGTTGGGATATACTCTATTCTGACGGAGGAGTTGACCCACAATGAAGGAGCCATCCTTCAGGGCTGAGTGTCAGCTGTGGTCTGTTTGTATGTTTTTCACATGGTAGTGGTTGAATATCTGACTTTGACAACATTTAGTTTTAGGAACAGTGATGCTGTGATGTTTCAGGCTTAAACTAGTGACTGTGCTTTGCTTTCATGCAAGAATTAAAGGGCTGTTCTATGTTGTTTTACATGGAATAGAACAGATCTAAAATAATCTGCAGTATCACAGTGTTAGTGTTGGCGGGGCCGCATGCAGGCCAGCAGCTAGTCCATTTCCAACTCAAAATCCTGTGTAGGATACAGACTCAGGGAGCCTGGTCTGATCTTCTACTTAATCCCAGAGGCCTATATTAAGTGATTATCAGGAGGTGCAATGATAGGATTGTCCTGGGTTGGGTCCTGTTATTATGGATTACATCTGAGGTCAGTAAACAACTAAATACAGCCAAGGTGGTGATGCCCCTCCTATGATTTCACTAGATGAAGGGTGCGGTCTTTAAGGCTTCCATATGCATTTAGAATATTTCACTTCTCAAAGGAAAATATAAGCATCACTGTGCACACCCCTGTATATCCTCTGTGCTGCAGCTGCATGTTGTGAATCGCAACCAGAATGTTTTAAAAGGGTCTAAAATTAGCAAACAAATGAAAAAGTGGTGCGAGGAAAAATGCCAGGAGCCACACACCTCAGTTATGGAATTTATGGAAAAGAGCGAGGGAAGACTGTTCAAGTCTTTTCCTGTTTTATGTGACACTTGTAATTCTAAACCTGTGCAGTTGTGTTTGTTAAGAGTACATCTGGCTATTGCACAGCTTTATCTAGGATCTAGTGTTATGCTTATTCTTTTACCACAATATAAATCATTTTTCTCTTAGCTATTCCTCTTTCAGTGGCATCCACAACAACACAGAAACAGCAAAACCAGTTTGTGGGTAATGGAGCGCTGTTGCGGTGGAAAGCATTGAAATCTGTGGTGGTTGATTTAAAAAGACAGTGAGTGACTCTCGCAGAGCGAGAGTATCTAACAAATCCGAACAAAGGGTGTACTTTAAGAATAGGCAAACAGGCCATCATTGCTGCCCGCTTCACTGACAGTCCCAAACCGCATGAGGAAAAAAGAAGTTATTTGTTGTGAGAAATTGTGATTTTGTTTTAAAAGTGGGTTTTCAGTCATTGCGTTTTATTAAATGCAGCCTTGCTCTCATTTACAGCAATTTCGAGTAAAACCCTTGCAGTCTTTTTCTCCAGTTATGGTGAAAACCTTTTTTCTGTCAGACTGCTCAGGGAGTCCATGGCAACTGTTTGCCCAGACATTCTCCATGTTATTAAAAGCTCTGTGGTCACTGGCTCGGTGCCATCTTAATTTAAACGTACTGTTATCAAGACTCTTTCTTTTCTGGGCCCCTTCTCATGCCAGAAACCAAATTTACCGTTCCTTGATTTAAGCGGAAACTTTGCTAAAAGTAAAGTAATTTTTTGGCTGATAGAAACCTGAAAGATCTGAAGCAACAAAACTGACTTCTGATATACTAAAAGTTTTCCAAGTACTTGTGTACAACAACACATTAACCAGCTTGAAAATTCAGCAGGAAACAAGCAAACTTCATGTCCTACATTCGAATATACTGTACATTAAACATTAGCAAACACGCATCCTATAGTTTGTCAGAGGTTTGAGTTCCTTTGCTAGCCACAAGTGTGCTTTGTTTCTCCACCATTTTGTGCTGGCAAAGAAGCCTACACTTTACATTTGAGGGCTTGTGTTCCATAAGAGACTGTACAGTTTTACACATAGCAGCCCTAGAGGTCTGTGATTTGGATTTTTTTAGGGTTTATGCCAATTTTTAAGAGGCAAGTGTGGCAAATGTCTAATCTAATGGCATTCAGAAAAGAAAAAAAAAAAACGTTTCCTCATCAGAAAAGCTTTGCTCTAAAATATTGGAAAAGAACTTTTTAAGATGCTTGCACTCCCTGGTTGGACACACACCCTTAACTAGACAGTGAGGCTGTGGAGTAATCCAAAAGAGCACTGCATACTGTATGTGGGTCAGTAGTGAGGAAAGTTGTGGGGATTATAACTCCTTGCGCTGGGCCCACAAATTAAATATAGCCAGAGAAGTATGTGCCTTTAGAGGTTCAGCTAATCAACTGAACCCATCTTAGGTCAGCTTGCACTGTTGGGTGAAACAAATGAGCAATAAAACAATGCTTATCACAGTAAAACTAAACAACCCTCCACTCCTCGAAACCCACCTGACTCACGCTCATCCTGACACACCTTGCATCAGGCATCAACCAGCAGATATAAAGGGCAAGGTTTATTTATTGTCAATAAGTAACTGCCTTTTCATTTCCTGTCGTGTGGGATGACTAAAGGAGATTGTGCCAATCAGGAAACTGGGCCCTGTTTAATCGCAAGAATAAGGGAGAGACAAGGAGACATGAGAAAGCACTTTTCAGGAGTTGTTGTAATGTCCTGAAAAGAGGCCCACTCAAGCATCTGCAATTAGAATGTTTCAGCTAAAACCTCGCTAATGAATTAGCCTAAGAGCAGAACAAGCCAATGTGTTGCAAACTCAAGAGTTAGGAAGGGATGATGATAGAAGATAAAGGAAGAGTAGAGGTATGCTGCTTTAGACAAGTTTTATACCTGTATTTTTATACCTATTTTGCCCTTGTAGATATTCAGTTTTTCTATGTACAGTCATATACGTTCATGACTTTATGTATATGGATGTCAAGATGGATTAAGCCATTTAGATAAATAGATACTTCTACATCAGTTATCAGCCTCCATTTAATATCAAGTGGCCTTTGTTACAGTACAATTACTTTGCGTGTCAAGTCTTGAAAGCAAAGGCCGTTCTGCAGTGGAGGTGATGATGCATATAGAGACAGCTGACTTTAAAAAAATTTGTCTAATCAAGTTGAGTCGAAGTTTGAAATGAAATCATCCAGCACACAAGGTTGAGGCAGAGCAGAGTGTTTTCAGTCTACATGAGACACAGATGCTGATTGTATAATGTATGCATTGCCCTTTCTTGTTGGATAATATATGCATTGCCCTTTTACTCGAAGCTGTTTGCAGCCTGTGCTGTAAATGCGTCCTTTGTGAAAGCAAATTAAATAGTTTGATGCATAATGACAAAGTCCTTTTAGTGTCTTTTCCATTTCCACCCAAAAAATGCCAGCTCTTCACTTCAATTTCCACTGTCCTCATGTTAACATTAACAGATTCTTGACATTTATAACAATGCGTACTGTATGCTTACATTTATTTATGGACGATGTTTTGACATAAAGTATAGTTTGCTAAAACTGAAAATGTTCCTCTCTGTCCCTACTTTTCTATTCACTACCTATATGTTTGAGATAAAAGTGGGACTGCTAAGTGCCCCATGATTCCAAGTAGTCTTTGCCTGAGTGCTGTTACTGTGGAGACGGGACCAGGAATGTGCAGCAGGACAAAGTTGATTGTAGGTTGCTAAATGAAAAACACACTTTCCCGAGTTAAAAGTATGTTGTTCTCTCAGTCCATTAAATCTTTTTAAAGAAACGTAAGGCTGCCTTGTGCAGTGTATGTGCTTCATTGCGTGTTAATTGCTGTCATGCTCATACTCTAATGAATTAGATTTATACTTTCTATTCCTGTAGATGTATTCTGGCTCATAACGCAGAGCAATGCACATTTTTAAAGCAGCGTCTTTTACAGCAGACCTGGAGGAACTTTCAGAGGTTCATAATGATGCCACTCACTACCTGTTTCATTTCACATTTTTGAATTGTTGTTATAGGGTCTATTTACTTGACAACAGTTTTGTGAAGTTGTTTGCTTTTTCATTTATGCTTTAGTAAAGTTCTGGGTTCCCTTAAAAATGTTGTAAAACAATCCTCATGCATTTTGATCCACAAAAGCAATTGAACATGTTGAAGTGTGCGTGCCAGGCCGGTGGGTTGCTGTGTAACTTTGAAATTCAACACCACAAAATAACACCAAGCATCTGTGTACAATCACTTACATATACGGCACGATGAATAAACAAACAGTATGGAAAACATAATAGCCATGTACCAAGAGGGGCCGTGTCATCACAGTTTTCACAAGAATTGCATATACAGTGGCAGCAAGGGTGGGGTTTTCAAAAGATTTAAAATTTGCATTTTCAGGCCTCTAAAATGCTGTTTTCCGGTGAACAAAAGGCCAAACCACAACAAAAATATACCGTTATATGCTAAAACCCTTGATGTGTAAACAGCCTCTTATTTAATACTTAAAGCCACTGATGCAAAGAGAACTACTGCACAAACAGCAGTCTATAGCATTAAGTAGAACAAACATCAGTGACAATTTGAAAGCATTAGTGTTTTCCCCACTGACACTTCTGAACATCTTCACCGGAGGCTCTCGAAGCTAAATAATGGCAGACACATAAGAGATACTGACATGCTTTTATCCTTTTATTCAAATTTCAGCGACTATTTCAGGCATTTATAGGCAATTTCATGCTGTCTGATACTTGACAAGTGACAGCCCTGACCACGAACACATTCAGGTTTAGCAAAGTAGATGTAGTAAAATACATTTTTCTGTCCCTCAACCAATAAATTCTATTGCCTGTTGGCTGCTTGTTGGCCATCGATTTAAGTTTTTATAAATGTTTTTTATCGGATAATTCAAAGGTGTACTACACAGTATTTGTCAGGTTATGTTCAAAAACACCCCATTTACAGTTGGCCCATCCTCTGCGACTACACTAGCAGGACAGGGATCTTGAGAGAATGAACAGAGAAAGTAGCTTAACTGGGGAAAAACAGTAAATTAAAGCTTAATTTGGGATTGCTTTATGGAAGTTATGTTTTAAAGTACACATAAACATGCCCTTCATCACCAATAAGTAATAGTTATGAGGGACATTCTTGTTGGTGTCTTTACATCGTGTTCAAGAAAAATCCTGCATAGTTTACCTTTATTAACACAACGCCATAACAGTGCACTATTTAAACAGTATTTTAGGCCATTTTTTCTTTTATTTAAAGGCACATAGTACATAAATGATGGGAAAGAGAGGAGAGGATGAAATGCAGCGAAGTTCCCTGGTTAGAGATCTAATTGTGGACTTGGCAGCGTGTATGGTACATGTCTTCAACAGTAGGCCAAATAAAAACACTCCCAAGAGAGCTGTGTAGTAGGTCTAGAGTTATTCTCACCTAGTTTTAAAGACGGTATATTTAGTTCTCAAGGGGATGGGAAACATCATTTACTCTATAAATTTTATAACAGTTCACTCATTCACTGTCTTGTTAAGAGTTAGATGGGAGGCTTGAGACCAGTCTATTGTTTGAAAGGTAAATATAAAGAGTTGAAATTGGAAGAAAACCTCCACCAGCACCTCTATTAACACCTCTATTTAACATGTATCTTGTTTAGGGGTGATCACTAAAGAGTAAAAATGTATAAAAATGTGCATGAAAAGGGTGTTTTTATTTGCTGGATCGACTCTTGGCAATGTATTTGGACTGTAGTCCCCTGTTGTCACAGTGAAGAGGCATCTAGCAGAGACTCAAGGTATATAATGTGATATTAAGGGAAGTTTTGAGGTGTCACATCTTATTATGAGCTGTTGTTTGGCTTGGATTCGTGGAGTATATCCTGAGGGAGATAGTCTAAGTCTGTATTTTCTATCCTCTGAAGGTCAGCATGCTTCTTCAGCCAACCAAGGTTGCTGTATATGGTAGGATATAGAGTAGTATGGTGAGAGACACAGTGCAGAAAGGAAGAAAAAACATTTAGAGGGTTGGGTGATATAGAAACAGAAAAAGAAGGACCTAATGTTTCCTAGATTGTTATCAGAGGCACAGGCACAGAACTGTTAAGGGTGAGGTGGCACCATAACAGCACCTAAATAATACTGTGATATTAAATCAAGGAGAATTGCTCTGAGGCCTTTTCAAAGGCCTTTGAAATAATGCTGTTCCCAGTAACAATGGAAGCTTTGTATCGTCAGCTGAGTCCCAAAAGCTATCTCAACTGGAATTAATAGGCAATTTTTTTTAAAAAGTAATGCGTTATAGAGATGTAACAACTATATCAAGATATTTATTAGTCTTTTATTCGCAAAGGATTTTTCTGTTTTCTTTCAACATACATTTTACATACATTGTGGTTAAGGAAATTCTGAACTCATTATCAATTCTGTTATGTGTCTGTTTATGTTTTCTGTATGTTTCATACTCAACCGGAACAAACAAGGGGGGATTACACTGACATATAGAGAATCAGTACTATCCATTGTTTGGCCAGTGAAGTGATTGAGCTTGTCTTAAGTACCCTTTTCCCTTAAGCCAGCTGTTGACAGCCATTTTTCTGCCAGCACTGATGGTATAGAGCGTGCACACTGATGCATGAAGTGGAAATGGATCACTGCTCAATAGGCTGGGATATTGAATGGGATAAGATAGACAGGTTTTTTATTTTGTAATGCTGTACTATCATTATGATTATCTCAGAGACCTAACCCCATTTACTGTGACCTATGTGTGCCCTTAAAACATAATAGTGGATTTAAAGTGAGTCAGAGATCCATAATATTTATTGTATGCTTGGTCATACATGTCTGTGTAACGTGAATCCCATAACAGCAACAAAAATAAAACCAAAAAAAGGTAGTGTAAGGGTCTTCCTTGCGGTTGTATTTTGCAATCTCTGGGTAAAAAGGTTTTAATAGATTTCATTTCAAATTGCTATAGCATGAAAATGGTCTTAATGGATAACGCAACCTGGAAAGGTTTTAAATTAGACATTTTTTTAGATTTCAGTTCACAAAATTAATAAAAGACACCTTAAAAAACATTTTTTTTACGAATTGCTTACTAACATTAGCAAGGTTAGCGTAAATGTACAATTACCAACTATCATCTTTGCAAATATTTTATTAATATTTATAAATTTATGTTACATTAGTAATTCTAGTAGTTTGGAACAAACAACCCAGTGCCTTTTTCTCTGATAGCAGGAAGAAAAAAACATATTTTTTTGCGTTGTCTAGAGGTTCTTAGTCTTCTTTCCCTTTCACTAAAAATGACCATATTATATTAGAAACAATCAGTGTATCAGACGAGAATAAAACATATTTTTCTTGGTCTATACTTAGAATCTTTGAGTTCATCATTTTGTGTCCATCCGAGGTTTCAGGCCTGAATACCAGTAGACTCCACATCTTTGAAGCCTTGATCTTGGCTACAGATGTCTGGGAACTTAGGGGTGATGAGATATTAAGTTGCTTGGTAACAGAAAGCTTAGTTTAAGGACTCTTTCTATTACACTAGGCCCTACAACGTGGTGGTGGAATTTGAAGCATTTTGCCAGGGCCGTGGAAAGAGGAGGGGGAGAAGGCACTGAGAAAGTTTATGTAAGCATGTGAGCTGGAGGCCTGAGAAGGCTGAGGAATGTGGTGTAGGGGTGAGCGGTATTAACTGAGGTAGTTCAAAGCAAGTCCAAAGTTTTCAACTGCAGAGTGAACAAGGAAGTCCTGGTGTATGTTGAACTGACTGCACATGATCAAAACTTTTTGGATGAATTGTTAACAGTTAAAGTTTCCACAGTTAGGATAAAAATGAAAAAAAGAATAAGCTAGAGAAATGGTGTTATGAGGAGTCTTGATCTTGTATGGGCAGCGTGCACTATATTTAGCGCTGCACTTTGTTTAACTAGGCAGCTGGTAACATGAAGTGAGCAGTTTCAGGCAGGTTTTTGAAAGCAAATTTCACCCTCTTGTAACCGAGACCGCCCCGTGACTATAAGTTTGAGGAGAATGAACTTATTGTGTGTCAGTACAGGACGTTGCTTCAAGTACACTCAGTAGTAAAATACCTGCTGGCCTTGAAAATTCAAAATCCTTTGACTGTCTGAAGACTCCACTGCACTGCCACTGTGCTTAAGTAACTTTGAAGAACAAAGCCAGAAGGAAAAGAAAAGAGCAAGGGAAAAAAAAGCGGAAAGGAAATCTGGCAGAGGCTGGTGCTGGTCTGTTTTTTTTTTTTTTTCCCTTGTGGCCTAAGGGCAGGTTTTGCTTCTGCCTAAGTGGGTAGGTGAGGTTTATGAGATGGGTGTGGAAACTGAATTCTTCAGACTCACCTTTCATGTGCATTGTTAGTAACTATTTAGCCGAAGGCCATGGCAGATTGCTTTTTCATATTCTGTGCTGTTTTACACTTTTAAAGTAAAATTAGTCCACGTTTGATTCTCTTTAGGGTTAAATATAAACAGAAAAGCATAAATGTGGACATTAACAATCCAAATGTAGCTGCATCTTAAGTTTTTTAAACTGCAAAATATGAAGTTATCTTCTGTATGCTGATAGATACAAGGCGAAAAGCTGTGAGCAAAAAGCATGACCCTGATGAAAGTGGAATTGTGCTGCTCCACTGGTGTCTGCCAGTCAAAGTGAGGAGCACTCAAGCATGAGCTTCTCCTTGGCGGAGGCACCACAGATGTGTCATACTTCACCGTATGCGTCTCCTTTTCCCCTGTACTTTGTCCTATTAACACGTGTGGCTCTGCGCACATGACCACCTGTGCTCTGCTGTACCTCCGACTCCTCCCCTACAGAGCTGTAACCATTTTCACTTTCCCATTCATTCTCATTCTGAAAACTGTTTATTTAATGTTAACTTATCTGCTAAATCCCTCTCTGCGGGTGTCTGGAACATTAATCTGCCCAAGCTTTTGTGTATCTGTATCCGTCTGGCTAAAATAGGCATCTACATGTCTTATTTATGTTGAACATTTGAATTTCTTACAAGTTTTCTTCTAACAGTAATCATTGTTTAAAAAAAGAAAAAACAAAAAAAAACTTTGTTTTACCAGACAAATCGCATTGAGGCCACAAACTCCCCTGTTTGAGAAGTTCCTGGCCAAGATAAGGGCAATAAAATTTTCAAAATAACATAAACCCCATCCACAACATAACCTGAACCATAAACATATAAACATACAAAACGTACAAATCTTAAAAACACAAAACAGAGCATGCAGTAAAAGCTCTGCGTACAGCAGTCCAAACAACATCCATACAAACATTAAAAAACCACAAAAGGTAGCCCCACAGCTTAAACTCACAGAACTGTATGCCTTTATTATTCACTGCAAGTCAGCTTCAGTAATATGAGAAATCAGTTTTTACCGTATTACTGTATTTCTAAATTGCTGTGAGAAAATGATCATGTTCTATCAGCTACTCTTATTTTATGATTTCTCCAAATGTTAAATTATGTTTCTCTCTTTGGGAATTGTCAGCTTTAAGCCATCTGTTTGATTAGACAGAGTCATCTCATTTGCATTTCTTGGTGTACTGTTCGTTGTTTTTGCCATGGGACTCTTGGCTTTAAGAAAAACTGGGGAGTCACCTCTCCTTTGCCTGACTACCCTTCTTATTACATGCCTCAAGCCACGTTGAGAGAGAGCTGTAATGATGACTAATGACAGGAGAGGATCTTAGGCCCAAAATGCAGGGGATGCTGAAGTAAAGCAGGGTGAGAGAATAAATGAGCTGTACCCTCAAACTCCCCTGCCGTGTTAAATTTGAGAATTTTGGGATGAATCGTTTGGAGTGTTATCTCTTTTTCTGAGAAATCTGTCATCACCCAAGGCAAGTTGTTTGGCTGCTCTCAGTCACACTCCTTCATAGCAGTTCATCAAGTTGCTGTGAGTGAACAAAAGCAGCAGGAGCAGCAGCAGCAGCAGTGGAGAGAAAGTCTGTGTAAACTATTAAACCTTTGAATATGTTCTGATGTGTATGGTTTTGCCTTATGTGTTAGGTTTTATGGGGGACCCTTTATCCAGGCCTCCATTAAATGTCTCATTATAGCAGAAATGGACTACACTCATAACTGGTAATAGTATTGGCGTACCTATGCCAGGATTCACTTTTATTGTTTTCCGATAATAATAAAATCAAGCCTGGCTATAAATCTCCATTACACCTATCAGGGTTATTGCTGTATCGCAAATAACACGGACAAAGAATGGTTGTTATTCTGAAGGTTGTTAGGGTTGATATTGTCTGGAAAATATTTCTGTGTTTGTGTTGCCCTTCTGTGCCCTACATGTTGTGCTTGTTGAAATAGTGGGACCTCATATGTGCAAGTTACCCAAATTATATGGTGGTGTTTTATTATAAGCAGCTCCATCCTTGTTTTCTGCCCTCTGAGTACATGGTTTTTTATTTTAGTGAAAGCATCAGAAGGAAAGCTCATTGACATGTTATTAATTTTGCATCATTATTTTTCTTATATTCACACAAATATCTGATAATAGCAAGTAGCCAGTCAAAATGACTGCTGTATCATGGCAGTCACATGCTTCACAGTTAATACATGTCACAATTTACTTGTTTTTTTGTCTGAATCAATCATCTAAAGGATGCGTCATGGCCACCATTAACGTAACAAAATAAGACAAGAAAAAGAGAGGAGCTTTCTTAAGATAGTGAAAATTGATATAAATGTTTTCTTTCATTTATATGTGGTGTAGACTGAAGAACAAAAAGTGAAAAAAGAAACCGTGTCTCACATTCTATAATCAACACAAACACTCAAAGATTTAGGCCCATTTAGGTTTGTCAACAAGGTTATGCTTACTTAAGGTAATCTGGTGGACTTTATGCGATAGTTATTAAGATGTTGACTTAGTGTGGCCATAACTGAATTATTATTGACATGTAAACACATTAAGTATAACTGTTCACAAGTAAACTAAAACATAGACACACCCTGTCCTTCGAACTGAAACACCTCTGAACCCTTTCGTAAGACAAAAATTGAAAGGTACACACACACCTACACACCCACACACCTATACACACTTACTTCTTTCCTACAGTCTAAATGCACCTACTGAGAGCCTGGTGAGTGATTGTCAGTGCAGTTTGGCTGAGATGAAACACACTAAAGCAAATTCACTCCTGTGAACTTTGCCGTTAGCTTTTCCTCAGAAAGATCAGCAAGTACTTTCACACAGCTGGCCAGTTTCAGAGCTTTTACATTTGCAGGTGAAAGCATGTATATCTCTGTCTAACAAAACTGCATTGTTTACCACCTTGTTTACCCGAACCATTTACAATTAAGTTTATAATTTGTAACTTATTGATAAAAAACCCTTCACCTCTGAAATGTTTTTTTTATCCCCTCAGTGTGTACTTAACTACAAAACAACTTTGAGATTTGTAACCTTGTTGCACACTGCATTTAGGCCTTTTCATACTCTCAGTCAGTCCCATATTTTCAAAGTCAGACCTACCCATCCTCCACGCTTCGATTTAACCATTGTCAACTTATACAACTCACAGGTCTCTGAAAGCTCTTTTGTTTGCTCAGCTGAAGGCTACAGCCCCCACATGGCAGTAAAAAAAAAACTTCCCTGCTAGTGAATGTAAACAGGAGAGCCCTCACTGGTTGTTGGTAATACCCCACCTTGACATGTTTCAGTCAGAGTGCTTTGTACCAACCTTGTCTGTGCAGGAGCAGCTGGTGCTAAAACTTCAGTTCTCTTCATTGCCAGAAATCGATGTCAGAGATCACTGATAGTGCAGAGACCGATGTGAGATTCGAGGCATGTGCTGCAGAAAAAAAATGTTCCCTGACATGATGCAGTCTAAAGTTATCCTTGTTTATGTTTGTCTCATCTCTTAGGTATTATCCGAACACAAGAACTACTGGATCATGAGACAACACCTCACTACTGGCTCACAGTCTATGCCATGGATCGAGGCGTGGTGCCGCTCTCTGCATTTGTTGAGGTCTACATTGAAGTGCAGGACGTCAATGACAATGCGCCTCAAACCTCCGAACCTGTTTACTACCCCTCTGTCATGGAGAACTCTCCAAAAGATGTGTCAATCATCCAGATAAATGCAATTGATCCAGATGCCCGATCCAGTGACAAACTCACCTACAGGATCACCAGCGGCAATCCCCAGGGTTTCTTCGCCATTAACGCCAGGACAGGTAAGATTGCTGTTCCTGTGATGACAATTCATGTCACTATAAATTGCATCCTTGGAGCAGGAAATCCCTGCTCGGTGTCATTAGGTGATGCTGTTTTTCAGGACAAATAGTAACCTTGAATATAGCTGCTAGCTTGAGAGAAAAAACTGAGTTAATGTTGAACAGCCTAAGACAGTTAAGAAAATAGACATGCACTTCTGAATTATCTCCCATATGTCTATTATGTGTGTTTTGCCCTTTACATGACCCTTTTGGAGTTTAGTGGCAAGTTGTAAGACCACATATCTTTAAACATACAGATACTGAACTGGCATCTTTCAGACTGACAATTCACGTGAAAACTGTCTTTGTTTGAGACCTGTTTCTTTTTTAGCAACAGTTTAGAGTGATCCAGAATGAATATATTAAAGCTAAGAGTGGCAAAGTAGAGCATAAAAATAATAACCAACATTAACAATATCAAATTATGGTATTGTTTTGACATGTACAAGCAAAAGTCCATCTGAAATGCATTAGAAAGTGTTAAAAAATGCCCACTGATGATAGGGGGAAAATGTCCATGCCCACCTAGGAGGCAAAACGTACATGACATTTTATTCAATTATGATGCATCTTGTATCTATTTGATTTAATTTATTAATAGCTTGTTTTTTCAGAGCATCTTTGCTAAAGCCTTACATCACCACAGTAACATCGTGTTTTTTAAACGTAAGCTAGGATAAATTTAGCTACCCCAACTGATTGGTACAGTAAAATTAATAACAGATATTTTGCATAAAATGTCACATGTATGTTGCCCCCCCCCCCCCAAAGCCTTCAACTACTTTAAAGGTCATGAATGTGAAACATATACAGAGACCTGTATTGAATTATCCTTTGAGACGCAGGGTCGTGTTTTGAGATGCACTGCAGTGCATGGCTGACAAATTGGTGAGCTTCCTGTTCCCGTTCCTGTGAAAAGGAAGAACAGTGTGAACACAATATTTTAGCCGAGGATAGGAGTGGGTTGAGCCTACAGGGGTTTTTTCCACTCTAACACTCTAAAGTGTGTTCTCATATGGTACTCTGGAAGTGGTGTGATGATTAATTTTTCATTGGGTTCCTTTAAAGTTGCAAGAGCAATCTATGTTTAGTTGAATAGCAGAGAAAATACTTGTAATAGGTGCAAAACGAAGCTCAGTGTTTGCACAGAGATTCTCTGTTAACAGACAGATTTATTCTTTTTGTGCTACAATTCAAGTGTGATTCCATTAAAGAATTTGATAAACATGCGTAAGAACCCATTTAGAGCTGTAAGGGTTAATCCTTATTTTTATACAATTAGAAAAATTCATTATTGAAATTAGTTAGTAAAGATTAAAATTTTCAGTTTTGAGATCCCAGTGGCTAAATGAGACAGTTAAACTGTTTATCTGTCTCTGAATGGGCCAATCCCTGAATTTATTTTTCTTTTACACAAAGTTTACATACAGGTGTTGTCACTGAACGGAAATGAGGAATGCTCAGTGAAGCAGCTGCTCCAGTTTGTCTTCACTGACGTGTGTGGTCCTGTTTCCTGAGGTGGTCACATCAACAAACTGGAGTTATTTTTGTTGGATGTGGCAATGTAAATTTTCTGACCAAATAAGGATTGATCATGAAGCATGCCTCCCAAACAAGCCCTACACTCACACTGTGCTCTTCCCCATGTACAAGGAAAGAAAGCACACATAAATGATATAGAAAAAGGAAAACCTTAGATATGCTGACACATAAGGTTGCTGTTTCATCTGCATGCATGACAAGAATGGCTTTATTTGCTGACAAGAAGTCTAGGAGACTGAAACAAAAAAAATGCTGGGAAATTGAATATTTATCTTCCAACAAAGCA